>NJDC01002131.1:210555-240674 GCA_002245475.1 Calephelis virginiensis | reverse complement strand
AATAGAAATACATATTAATATCTCCAATATTTATAACATTAACACTTGCTTTCAAACAGAAAAAAATAGAATTGGTAACCTCCCTAGCCAAAAGCTTTGTGGTTTACATAAAAAAACAACCTTTTTTCGAATTTCGAATATCTTGTTTGAGTTATTTGAAATAATCAGATATAGAGATTTAGCGGATCTGTGTAACGGATGTTTGACGAGATCAAGAGAAACGACGGACGCAATATTTTCATCATTATTGAATTTCGTTTACATAATGAGTAGGTAAAATTAGTCCATTTTATGGCATTTTGTTTAATTCAAAAGAGTGGTTGAGTGACGTATTCCTGTAGAAATTAGTAGTATTTCGAATGTTTTCTCTTTGCCACCATACGTCACTCAGCTTTGGAGCTCATTATTGGAGCTTATGGATGCTACCCTTACCCACATGACTAACTATGACAACTCATACTTTATTTTGACTATATTTTAACTTTTGATTTTGAGAAGTCTAGTAATAACTTGTCGCAAATAAATTAAACTTGACTAATGTTAAAGGCTCGCGCCTATCCCAAAAGTGAAAAAAAAAAAAAAACATTTTTAGAAAGATTGCTACTGATTACGGAATTTTAAATAATTTTGTGTTTTTACTTAATAAGGCGTATTTCTTTTTATTTTAACAACCTCATCAATAATGTATCCTTATGCATAATCTTAATACCTATATATAAATTATATTTTATATTATAGTTTGTCCGCGATGGTCTCCTAAACTACTAAACCGATTTCAATTAAATCTGCACACCGTGTGCAGTTTGATCCAACTTGGAAGATAGGATAGCTTCCATCTCAATTTATGATCAAACAAATTGCCATCCGAGCGAAGCCGGATATAATTATTTATTCATAATTATTGAATTTCGTGTTTATATTGAGTGAAATTTGTCAATTTTGGGGACATTTTGTACAATTTTGTTCAGTGGAAGTGTACAAATAAAACAATCATGAAGAAATTAGCGTATCGTGTATTTCCTCGTTGTCGCCAAATCTCACTACATGAGCTTGAGTGATGAAGCCACCGCTTTACCCAAGACCTTGACAAGACTTATTGACAAATTATGACATATAACAAATTATAAATGAATCCAGATTTGAGTAAATTTGATGAAAATTTCTATTTGACTAATGGCAAAATACTAACGCGAAGGCCAAAACCTAAAGAAAGACACATGAGAATCACGAAGGAAAAAAAAAACATATTTTTTTTCATGAAATTGGAAGGCAAACAAGCAGACGGATTTCCTGATGGGAAGAAATTCACGACGTCTAGAGACACCAAAGGTGGTAGTGGTGCGTGGCCAACTTGGAGCCGGGATGTTAGGCCTCGAGCAGAAGTAAGTTTACCGGCTACCTTACCCTCCCAACCGGAACACGTCATGACGTTATGGCGGCAGGAATAGGTAAGGCGGTGGTACCAATCTGAGTGTGTCACTGCGAAACTCTACCACCTAGTCAGATGTCACGGGGCTAGTGACGGTAAGCCTATGCTTGCCTTTTACGAGCTGCCTGGCAGGAAGGCAGATGGTCTATTCTGCAAAGGAGCCCGGACCAACACGGGGAATCTGTAACCTCATCTTTTATAAAATCGGTTAAAAACGATTGTCAGTTGTTTTATTTTCTCTAATTTCAGCCACATCACAAGTATCACACTCCTTGGTGTGCCAGTGGAGATATATCTGCGTGGAACACAATATTGGGCGTCGGCATTGTCTCTTATCTTAGTCACTTTCCTCACAGCCGTTATATATTTGCCAGGTAAACACATAGTTCGTGTACCTTATATCATGTGCTCTTGATGATGACATTTGTACAAGTCATAAAACATCTTTGTTATATGGTGGAAGTTTTAACAGTTAGTGGTTCAGTCGAAAATTTCTGTAGTTTCATATTAGTTTTGTCTAGTGTTGCCACTGGATCAAATGCAAAATGTTGCCAGATTTCAGAAATTTGAATGTGAAAAAAAAAACAACCAATTCCAATTTTTTAGATTTGAGCAATGGTATTTGCATTACTCAAGTTTATGGTGACATTATAATATACTTAAATGTTATTGGATGAATAATATTGGATGTAAAGTATTTTTTTTTAAATTTATGTACATACAGCACCTTCATATTTTTACATAACATTGTCACCTGTGCGCAACGGTGAAAATTTGGAACGGAATGTAGTTTCCCTTTGAATACTTGTTGACAGTTTCCATGCTAAAAAAAACACTTAAAATTAACATAAAAAATGAAAGCGCTAAATAGTGAAAAAATACACTAGAAACCTTGAAAAAGCGCTAGTTCCGGTGGAAAAAACCACAAAGATGGCAACACTGGTTTTGTCCGATGGTCAAATATGCAATAACTACAAATCCACACTTACTTGGCGACCTCCTACAGGGTGTCCTAGATCATGGTGGTTCCTATTCAGAATCCGCTCAAGCACAAACATTGATAAAGTTCAAATAGCTCCTTCTCCACTTCCACCCTAACGTCTAAGCTTATCGTAATTAAATGATAATTTTGCTCGAGACCAAACATCCCGGCCTCAGGTTGGCAATGCAGCATTACCACCTTCGGTGTCCTAGGCGACGTGAATTTCTTACCATCAGGAAATCCGTCTGCTTGTTTGCCTTCCAATATCATAGAATAGAAAAGAAAAATTAACTAGGTACTATTAAATCATATGTACAGTCGCGTGGCTAAAAGTATTCTCGACATATTTTTTCTTCTAAGGTCGCATAGGAAGGAGGTAAGACAGAAGTAGGATTTGCACATAGGTGTGAAAGGGAAGGGTCTAATGCAAATTAACAATGGGCCATTAGTTAAAACGAATATTTTAAGTATACCTATAATGTTGCGTTTCCTCTTGGTGTTACAAGTTTGCGACTTATCTACGTTAGTATTAATACATATTTAGTATTTTCACACCCGTATCCTTGAAGAGACAAGCGGCGATAAAACCAGGTCCCTCAAATTTACGGAAAGACAGGCCTTAGTCTCATAGTGTGGTAGCAAACCTATCGTTAATCGAGTACCCTTCAAATCCAATTTTCAACTTTGGCAATTTCATAAAAAATCAATAAAATTGAGAAAACAAATTTTGAGTTGCCCAAGCCGCTCATCAAAACCAAGACCCTATGTAAGAAAAACCTTTAGTGTCTATAAACGATAAAAACCCTAAGCCTCGAGTTATTGTTACCTTCCAAAGAAGCAGATGAATTTCTTGATAATAAGAACTGTGTGTTTTTTTCTTACAAGTACAGCTTTTATTGGTCATATCTTTTTACAAAATTACGAATGTTGATTCTATCAGGAACCGGTGATAGCAACTATTAAATTGTATTGTTTTTCAGTTTTCCATAAACTGCAACTTACCTCGAGTTTTGAATATTTGGAAATAAGATTTTCTACTCACACTCGTACAATAGCAGCAGTGTTATTCGTTGTCAGTAAGCTGATGCTTCTACCGATAGTGCCTTATGTACCACTTCTGGCGTTCCGGCTTGGTAAGATTTTCCTATTGGGTTTAATTCATTCGTTTAAATTAAAACATAATTTATTTTCTATTTATAATTGAGTATAAACTAAAACTATTTGTCTAGGAAATTGTTTTCGATTTTATTCTGTTTATATTTTTACTTTAACATTCAAATTTAAGCATTGAAAATTCCACTCCAACTCTCTATTATTTATTATTTTCTATTTATAATTGAGTATAAACTAAAACTATTTGTCTAGGAAATTGTTTTCGATTTTATTCTGTTTATATTTTTACTTTAACATTCAAATTTAAGCATTGAAAATTCCACTCCAACTCTCATCGATTCGATTACTAGAATATTAAACTTATTCTACTGATGAGTAATGCGTGAATTAGGTTGCAAAATTATGAAACCAGCAGAATAGTGGAGTAAATATTCAGAATCTCTCATAATGTCATAATAGTGAACAGCACAGATTTTCATTAAAAATTTTATTCAGGCTTTACAAAATACGCTCTAAAACAAAATTTGCTATGGCGTCGGTTGCTTTTACTTAAAGTGTTAATGCCACCTCTTTTTTGGTATAGACATTTTGTTTTTTCTGAAAGGCAATACTTTTCGACTTATCCGCTAATGAAAGACTTAAAATTGTTATTACTAAAACTACATTTTTAAATGTTTTTTCCTGAATATATCTTTTTTAATATTGTAGTTTCATTTTTAATATTTTATTTTTGTGTGATTTATTTTAATCAAAAATGTCAACCAAATGTTTACTGTAAATAAACTTCCTGCTTGGTGAAATTACACAGTACAGCCGAATTTCACCTTTGCTTGCTAAGAATTTTCGCAGCACCTATCCCGTATTGGTACCACCACCTAGTATTATGGGGCCACTACCGCCATACCTATTATTGTCTCCATATAGTCGATGCTCATCATTGTCATTATTACGATTAAAAGATGGCATAGTCTGTAAACCCACGCACCAGGCTCAACATTAGTTGCGTATCTTAGATATTTATAAACGACGCCTATTTTTTTATACATTCTATTTAATACAAAAACATGCTAGTTGCTACCTCCACTATTATTATCGTTTCTACAGTCACTGTCATCTAAAAAATTTCGTTAAGTTTAGAACTGCTTTTATTATTACTACTAGCTATTGCCTGCGGCTTGGCCTGTGTTTTCACAGAAACTCCTTTTGCGATCGGGATTAAAAGTAGCCTATATGTTAATCCAGGTCACAATCTATCTGTGTTCCGAATTTCAGACAAATCCGTTCAGCCATTCGAGCGTGAAAGCGTAGCAAACATTCATACTCACAAACTTTCGCATTTATAATATTAGTAGGATTAATTCATGCTTTTGCTTTTTCTTTCTTTTATTTTAATCTTAATTATCTTCCGTAGTTTACTCTTAAAGCATCAATCAATTTACTTTTTATTCTCTATTTATTGTCATATTATTAGTGTTTAACTACCTACGTCAGGTATTTTATTAATAGTAGCAAATAACCACCATATTTTTTTCAGTTACAAATGTACAAGTCAGCAGGTTAGTAGCGATAACATGTGTTGCGTGTTCCACATTTATAGCTATTGGAGGTTTAAGGGCTATAGTTAGTATTGGAATCGTTACGACCTTCCTCGCAGTAGCAGGGACTGCATTACCTAGCGCCTTAGCTTTGTTACCGATGGGTTTCAAAAGGATGTGGGAAGTTGCTAATCAAGGAAGCAGATTAGTGTTTTATGAGTAAGTATCAGTTTGTATTGGTTGCTTTATGTGGATTATGAACTGATTATCAATAATTTTCACGCCCGTATCCCAGAAAAGATTGGCAGAGGTACAAACATGGTACCAAATAACACTAACTACAAGTGGTACCAACTAAATCCTACAAAAGAGATGGCTAGCCTATCACTAACTTGCCACATATCACACCCCGGGCAAAGTTGCTTCTATTAGAAAATTTAAAAAAGATTGTCTTTTGTTGCCCTGCCTATGCCTGTATGCTAAGGAAATTCTCACGATTTTTGATACTTAAGTAAATGTTTATTATTATTTAGTGACATTTTTAAAACTTTTCCGTATTACATCATGAGGTTAACAAAATAGTTTTTTTGTAACTCAAAATGTAATCTAATTTGTTCAAACTAATAAATAAATAAATATCCCTGGACAAGACACACAAATTGAACCTAACCCCAAAGTAAGCAAATTATATGCTTGTGTTATGGGTGTTAGTTAACGATTCTAATACATAGAAATACTTAAATAGACACCAGAATATATAATATACACCCAGACCCGGAAATGCAGACGTCTAAATGTTCATCACACAAATGCCTGCCCCCGTCGGGAATCGAACATAAGTTATGATATTATTTGATTTGAAAGCTGAGTATTGACAAATCAATACGGAAAATCTCAAATCCTTACATATATATTTCTTGTGTGCGTGTGTATCTGAACACTGATCCTCTCTACATCCGCGATGTACCTTCCATCCCTGCTGAAAGCACAACCAAGATATACTATGTCATTCACTTGCTCCAGCACTACATCATCAACCAAAACTCTTACACCCGTTCTTTTTACGTCTCTTTCAAATACCATTATTTTGGTTTTCATTGCATTCAAATGTAAGCCCTTTTCATTACAATCTCCTTCCATAACTGTGACCAGTCTTTGTAGCTCAGATAGTGTAGAGCCCAAAAGTACAGCATCATCTGCATAAACCAGGCAGTTCACCACTTGGTCACCCATACGCATACCCACATTCAATGACCTTAACCTTTGAAGACATTTGTCCAAATATAAGATAAACAAGCGTGCTGACAACACAAAACCCTGCTTGACGCCAATATTAACATCCAACCAAGGCCACATGTTGCCATCCACCCGCACGCATGCTTTACAGTCTAAATACATTGACTGCACCGCACGCAGCAGGGACCCGACTATCCCATAATCTGGCAAAATGTCCCAAAGATCCTTACGTACAACGCTATCAAACGCTTTTTCGAGGTTTTTTGGTCTATCTAAAATAACAATATATACATTGATAAAATCATACACATATAATAATATACACATAATGTTAATGATATTTTAGTGTGAATAATATAAATGGATGTGTATAAATAATTATTCCTCTCACAAAATGTCACACTGAACATTGAACTTCTCCTACTCAACTAAAGTGATTTTGATGAAACTTAACGAGCGGGAGCGAGAGGTACAAACAGAGCACCCACGACTAGCCGTAAACACTAAGTCACACAATATGTTAAGTGGCAAACCTATCGCCAACCGGGCACATATCTAATCCCGGGCAACGTTATTTTCCCTACCCTCCCGGGGCCTCAAGAAGTTGACTTCTTGAGGACCTGGTCTTGAACTTGACTTGAGCCTTGGAGGACTTGACTCTGATGAACACTAGACCACAAAAGCGGTTCAAAATTTTATTCTGTTTATGCGTTTATTGAAGAATTTGCTTCCTAGTGAAGTTCGTAGCACTCACTTTGTGACTATTATTTTAAAGGAAACTTAAAATTATTTATCTTTCGCTCCACATTTTTTTTTCATTTGTTATTTTGTTTCTTTAATTAATTTAAACCTGACATAAATGTAATTTAGCTTTAACGTTTTGCATTCTAGCCTGTGCTGAGGAGTAGGTACCTAAGTATGATTTCTATATATCATAAGAACTATAGAAACGTGCAAGTATTATGAATCAAGGGACTAGATTAATTTCATTTATTTTAAATACATTGTCGTTTGAAAAATCCTTCATTTTTCAGCCCAGACCCCGAGCTAGCACATCACACATCGTTTTTCGTAGTAACAGTAGCTTTAAGTACCAACTGGCTGTGGAAAGTAGCCCTTAGTCAGTACTCGATGCAGAAACTCCTAGCTGTGCCTACCATAAGTAAAGCTAGAATATGTCTGGCTTTATCCTGTGTTGGAGTCATTCTTTTGAAGCTATTGTCCTGTATCCTTGGTCTGACAATATACGCTTGGTTCGCGGGATGTGATCCGCTATTGACAGGCCAAATTAAAAAACATGAACAAGTAAGTTTTTTTCTGACCAATAAAACACTTTTTCCTTCTTTTTAATAAAACACACACTTTGTTTTTTGAACTTTTACGTTTTCCTCATAAAATTGAACGGTTGACAAGAAGATGCATTTTAAGATTTAAGGGATTCGCGTTGTCTATATGCAAAGAGGTTATAATGGTTCATGGTTAAATAAACATGATGCTGGTATCTTAAGCCTTCTCCGAAAATAGCTTCACTGCAAAATAAAAAAAGTACATATATATTCACGCCAACTCCCTTGCGAAGTAGGCATGGAGAATCGAGTGGAATGTCTCATGGTCTTTGCAGACCTGAGTAGCTACTACCTCTATAGTATTTTTATATTAAATGTATTTAATACTAATACTATAAACTTATATACTTAACTTATATTAAATGTACTGTAAATGTAATGTAAACTTATATTAAATGTACTGGCTAACCTCAAAACTCAAAGAAGGTGAGCTCTGGCATTGTGACCCCAGAAAAAAGTAAAGCGGTGATACCAATCCGGCCGAAATGTGGTAAGTAGTAGTACCACTTAATCGTGTTTAGTTGAATTGCCTAACTACTAACACTTTGTTTTCTAGATCAGTCTCAGTACTAGTATCAGTCTGTTGTTTTGAGGGAAAAAAGGCATATGTGCTTTACTAGTTGCTGTGAAAAAATCACATTTGTCATTGGACATAACATTTAACACATAGAAGTAGTTCCCAATATGATACCAACTTTTGAGGAGTTTTAACATTCTTCTAAAAATACTTATGAGGAAACCTCTTGGAAATACAGCACCTTTTTATTTTTTATTCTTGAAATTCAATTAAGAAAATTATGAAAAAGAGGTTGAGTCTCTTGTGCTCAATTTGGCTTGGCGCTGTTTCGGATTTGGTAGATTTTGGAATAACATAGACGCATCGCAAGAAACAATAACTGTATGGTCAATGTGTACCTTTTTTGTGATAACGTTGAAAAAAAGCATACGGCCCTCCTAATGGTATGAGACAACAGTTTTATGTGTGTTGTCAAAAATAAGGGTGATATGAAATACCTATAATATAATTTTGAAAAATTAATGTCAGCATGTTTTTGTTACAACAGTACCCTAGAGACACCATAGATGTTACAGGTGCGTCGCAGTCCTGTGACCGAGATGTTAGGTCAAATAACCAAGTCTACCGGCTACCATATACCGACGGGCTGGAACATGACACTGCCAAATACTGTCATTGTTACGGCAGAAATAGGTAAAACCGTGGATCCCTACCCAGGCAAATGGTCATGTTAGTGATGACCTATTTAACATATTCTTGTCTTTTCTGTTTCAGAAAAGAGAACTGAAAAAAACGCAGGGAAACTAATAAAATAAGTAGATATGTTTTATGTCTATTTCTTTATTTTTCAGTTGGTGCCTCATTTTCTAAATAGCCTGTCCACAATGTTTCCTGGAATATGTGGCATCTTTATTATCTCCATATTCAGTGCTACAACTGGGTAATCAACTCTAACTAATTTGCTTTTACTACTTCCTTATTAACTTACTTTCACGTCAATTATCTTACGGGTTAGGCAGAGAGTATCGAGCGCCTAATGTCACAACCTTAGCAGACCTGTCTAGCTTCTCTTACATTCATAATTCCTTTATGAAACACGCCGTATTTTCTCCAAAACGCTTGCATATAGACTTTTTAAAAAACATTTACTTTTCCACAGTACCATTTATATATCACTTTATAAGCGAACCGGATTCACCTGTTACAAAGTCGTCAGGGCTCTACAACAATAACAACAAGGAGTAAATAAATTTATTTGATTTATTACCTGTCGTGCGATATTTATTAATGTATAACATAACGATATTTTCAATTATGTGACTGCAACACATCGACATACCCCTTCATACCTGGCAGCCCCGGCAACAAGCAACACAATTTCTGGACATTTTATACGTCTAATAATTTAGATCAGGATAACATTTTCCTATTATCTCAATATTGCAAAAATTTGATAAAAATATTTTTTTTTAAATATGAATTCATTCAATATTTTAAGTAATCTATTTTTAATACACATTCTTATATACTAATATATTATAAAATGTATTGTATCCTATTATCAGCTCGGTGCAGGTCAACGTAGGTTCGGATCTTGGACCATTACAAAATTTAGATTTGGACTAAATAAAAAAATGTTTAATGTAGGTTTTTCTTAATCTGACATCGTATAATGACCAATATTAATAACCTATCCATAGAAAAAAAGGTGTGTGTGCGATTCATACGCGATAGAAGTGAAACTTCAGTAAATCGACAAAAGAATGAGATGAATATATATTTGTGTCTCTTACCTGCAAAAGAATGAGATGAATATATATTTCTGTCTCTTACCTGTCGTTTTTTCCGTTTCACCCTTTCGAAATCAAAACGATTCTAAAGAAGTTTCACTTCAAAAACGTTCTAAAGCTTTTTTGCTAACTTATTTTTGTTAGTCATTGAAAAAGAACTGTGGTTGCCTGGTAATACTGATCTAAAGTAGCCCTATCTCTTATCTTAGATTGATTATTAATATTAGCCGTTAGAGCTTAAGAACGTAAATATGTGGAGAAAATCGTGGTTAATATCGTGTTTTTTCATTCATGACAAATATAGACCGACCGATTTTTATCTAATTTTCAGATGCATAGCTTCAATTATAAACTCTATATCTGGTGTTTTGTTTGAAGAATTTATTAGACCCTGGATGCCTCCAAATACTACAGAGTTGGCATGCTGTAGGATTATGAAGGTATTGTTTTATTACCTGTTGATTACTACCTATTGATAGTTAATGAGGAAGGGTAAAAATTTAACCGACCACAAAAGTTATGAGGTTGTTTATTCTAGTGTATGTTTTTTGTATATTACGCGATTAATCGTAAAATAACGAACAGATGGGATTTCCACATACTTTTTTTAAGAAAACAAAAATTTCGCCCCAGACAGGATTTGAACCCTCTGGATTTCGTCTTAAGCTGACAAATGCTCTTATCATTAGAGCTACTAAAGGAAAGAAGAATAAATGTTAATGTCCCATTTTCATCAAAGCAAGACCTAATTGATGAAAATGGGACATCATCGTTTATAGTAGTAGTAGTAGTATCTTCAGGCCCATATCCCCGAAGAGGTAAGCAGAGGCACCACCAGGGAACCTCCGACTAGCCGAAGACACTAAGTCCCACAATGTCTTAGGTGGCAAGCCTATTGCCAACCGTTCACATATCCAATCCTGGGCAACGTTTTTTTTAATTAGAAAATTGGAAAAACCAAGTTTTCTTTTTGTTGCCCGTCCCGGGATTCGAAACCGGGACCTCGTGCAGTCAAGTCCAACAACTGAACCGCTAGACCACAGAGGCTACCTACATTAACGTTTAATAACTAAATATAACATAAAAACTTCGGATCATGATAAGTTTTTTAGAGTTACTATAGCGAACATTATAATGACTCTTCTGATACTCACCATACATTGGTGCATCAGTCTAACGGTAACTGTGCAAGTCTACCTGTTACCCCGGTAGAACTACAAAACATATTTTTTAATTTCAATTGTCAATTTCACTGAGCTCGTAAGGGCTTCCTTCAGTCAATAGCTTATGTTGAGTGAAAACCAGGTGTCTCCCAAGCGTCGCTATGTTGGAACTATAGCTATCGGCATTGCATTTGTGATAGCTATATTTTACCAATAACAATACTTACGGAATTTTGGCGCCATTGAGAGAAAAGATGGTCGAAGTATTTTTATAATTATTGAATTTAGTGTTTATATTTAGTGAAATTAGTCAATTTTGGTGGCATTTTGTACAATTTTAAGTATCTTCTTCACGCCCATATCCCCTAAGAGGTAGGCAGAGGTACAACCAAGGCACCCACGACTAGCCGAAGACACTTAGTCCTTCAATGTGATAGGTGGCAAGCCTATCGCCAACCGGACACATTACCAATCCCGACCAACATTTTTTTTTATTAGAAAATTGGAAAAATCCAATTATCTTTTTGTTGGCCGACCCGGGATTCGAACCCGGGACCTCATGCAGTCAAGTCCAACACCCGGACCGCTAGACCACAGAGGCGATTAATTTTTGTACAATCTTGTTCAATGAAAGTGTACAAATGAAATAATCATGAAGAAATTAGCGTATCTTGTATTTTCTCGTTGCCGCCAAATCTCAGTACATGAGCTTGAGTAATGAGGCCACCGCTTTACCCAAGACCCTGACATGACTTGTTAACGACTTATGACTCATGACTAATTATAATAATTGAATCCTGATTTTATTAAATTTGATGCAAATTTCTACTTGACTAATGGCGAAATACTAGCGTGAATGCCAAAACCTAAAGAAAGAAGAAAGAACAATACTTACCTACTGCTAACTTAATTGGTAGGTATTTAAGTACTGATAAAATGAAACATTTTGATCGCTCGCTGTATCCCAGTTTTTCGCTAATTAAATACTACCACTAATACTACTCTTAATAAACACGAAAAAAGAGCAGGTTCCTAATTCGATTGTATATAATATTTTGGATGTTTGTTACGCGATTACTCAGTTAATTACAGATTATGTTTGAAGGTAGATTATGATTCCAAGGATTCAACTTTTTTCTTTCTTTAAAATTTGTAGTAATTAATGCCACGCACATACAAATAAATGCTAAAATTTAAATACCTATAGAGAAATGAAATTTACAGCCATTTTACAGGGCAACTTTGTCGCCTCTGTGGTCTAGCGGTCCGGGTGTTGGACTTGACTGCATGAGGTCCCGGGTTCGAATTCCGGGTCGGCCAACAAAAATAAAATTGGATTTTTAAAATTTTCTAATAAAAAAAATGTTGGTCGGGATTGGAATTGTGCCCGGTTGGCGATAGGCTTGCCACCTATCACATTGTGGGATTTAGTATCTTCGGCTAGTCGTGGGTGCCTTGGTTGTACCTCTACCTATCTCTTCGGGGATATGGGCGTGAAGATACTTTTAACTTTAAAAGGATCGGCTATCTCTTAATATAAGGCGGTGAAGGTTTAACTTGTAATGCATTTTAAATAATTTTGTCCAATAATAATATTTACTTTTACAAATTATATAAACATTTATATAATTTAAAAAAATCATTTAAAACTTTCAGCAAAGTTAAGTATTCACTTGTTATCACTCTATGACGTATCTAGTACGAGTCATGACGTCACCAGCCTGTGAATGTGACTGCGGTCGGTGGGAACTAATGTTATGCTTTGTTTACGTCATAACTATAACATAAAATATACTTAAATTTTACGTTGGACAAAAATTATAAACTCCTTTTTTTTTGTTTTTTTTTGTAGATTTTTATTTGTTAAGTGTTGTTGATTCCTAACCATTTTTCAAAATTTGGCTGGTGCTTTATATTTGTCCCTATACAATGTGAATTTCATTTGTAACGTAGAACTCATTTAAATCCTGCTACTATATTCAAGAAACGAGTGGTTTTGTTTTACCTACGTTTAGTAAGATAGCTAACAACGGTTTTTGATAGTTAACTCGGGACATTTCTTGTAAATATGAGTAACGCTTCGTTACTTTTGAGCAAAGTACGAATGAATAAACTTATGGATTACGTTCCGTTGGTCATAGGAACTGGGCATAAATAGTGTTACATAGAACTGTTTATATATAGGACATAACCGAGGTTTTTTTTTAGAAAAAATATGAACCTCCTTAAAAAATTACTAGTCGAAATGTTACAAGACTACTGACATTTGAACAATTAAGAAACATATATATTGCGTATTTCATATGTTAAGAATTCATTAATAGGTTTTATTTTTATGAAGGATTGTTAAATAAAAAATTGCCTTATGTTATCTTTACATAACGTTTTACAATTGTAACATTTACTGCTATTTTTAAGTATGTATTTTAATTAACCGGCCCGCCTCAAGATTAATTTTAATTTACTGGCCCTCCACTAGATTTTTTTTAATTTACCAGCCCGCGGTCAAAAGAATTTGCCCACCCCTGTGTATGCAGTGGACTTGTACAATTCGCCTAACGTTCCGGCCACATGTTAGGACAGGCGACGCATCTATAATACCTGTAGCTATGGTGTCTGGCCATGATCTCTTACCATCAGGAAACTCGAGTTCTTTAGCTGATCGATCATAAAAAAAATCTTTAAAAAAAAATCTTAATCTGTATGACATCAAATACGTTAGTAGTGCGTTCAATTTTATGATTTGATGGATTCCCGTTTCCTCTTTACCTTTGAAGTTAAGATATGTAAATATATTCATTTTTGTCAGGTTCTATGTATCCTGGTTGGATTATACTGCGCCAGTGTAGTGTACCTGGCGAAAGAATTGGACCGTCTCCAGCACGTAGCATCTGGAGTGACTGGAGTCACCGCTGGAACTCTTCTTGGTCTTTTCACACTGGGGATTGTTTTCTCCAGGGCAAACTGTTTGGTGAGAATATTTTAAAAGCAGCTTCAAACACAACTGTCACCTGTTGAGATAATTCTTAAATTTGAATTTGTATTTACTTATCTTTTATCTTTATCTTGAAACTTATGGCGTACATCATACTTATTTAATGTCACATAATTATTTTGAAGTTGAATTTAACTTGAGTAATTTCAAGGAAGAAAAACTTATTCAAAAACATTCTAATTTCTATCACATTTTTTATACCTACTTCATTATAGTAAACTGTAATGTTTGCTATAGTTCAGTACCTACTGATACCGGCGAAAAACAATCATTTTTTTTTGTAGATGAAAATATAGATAATATAGAAATATCCTATTTAAAACATTTTTATTTTGTCGTCAATTTATTTATTATTATTATTTACTATTAATACCATTTATTTAATGTGATTTATTATTAATTAATTTATGTCTATATTGCTATGTCATATGTGTTTCAGTAGTCAAAATCGGAACTAAATCACCATTTTGTGATACGATAATTCGCTTTTAGTTTTTGGAGTTTAAACAAAAAAATGAGATTTCCTTTACATTTTTTTTATTATTAATATCGTTATTTTCTAAATTCTCAATCAGAAACGCAAACGACACAGAAGTGATGTTGCTAAAGCAGTAAAGTTGTTCGGACTGTATCAAATATTTTACTGTGTAAAGTGCCCTCTGGTAATTTATTGGTTAACTAAAACGTACAGGTGCTACAATAATCATAGTTTTGTGCTAAATAAGGTTGTACGTAGACAGTCGTATTTTACAAGACAAATGATAACAATTTTAGGTAGTTATCTAAAACGTAGACTGAGTACGCACAGTCTGTATTGTATAATACTCTGTAAAAAATAATACTTGAATAGTAAAAACTGGTGTTAAAAGTAAATATTATGTAGTAGCAACTATAAAAAAAATTGTAAAGGTGTGGAATATTATTTCACCTATTTTGTCTTGTAAAACCGACTGGTTGTCAATTAAAAAAAAAATTAAATATGTTTCATTAGTTGGAGTTATCAGATAGGTACTACCTGGTCAATGCGGTCGTCTACAGAATACCTTAAAAAGTTGCGGCAATACTTTAACAGATGTCACCACTTTATTTTTAAACGCTAACATAAATAGACTGTCTGGGTGTTTATTAAATTTATTCTTGTATCTATTTAAGTATTTCTATGTATTGGAATCGTTGACTAACAGATATAACACAATATACTTTGCTTACTTTGATGTTAGATTCAATTTGTGTAACTTGTCCAGATATATTTATTATTTATTAGATTAGACTAAATTCAAAATTTATAAAAACTCTCAGCCAGCCTTATAAAAATAAATGGCTTCAAAACATAGTACGTCAGCGCACCCTGGTTCAGGTTCATGATTTCTGATTTTAAGAAATATACCTACATCAGTTTTAAAAACCGGAAACAAAATATTACTTAATTGAATATCTTTTATCTTATTAATTTATGTTCATAGGTCGTGATCCAAATATGAGACAACAAAAAAAGTAGCATTTATTAAAAAATTTTCAACCGTTAATTACAAATCATAGTGAAAGATACGCGTTCTACTGTCATGATAGATGCAGCTACTACATCACGCAGGCTACTACTGGAGGTTCTTCTTCTTTTATAAATATGGCTTTCGATCGTTTTCCAGGACTACTTTTCCAATGTCAAGTTAGTTAATTCTTATACAATTTATAGACATTAGTCACTGTATACAATCATGTCAGGTCTCATCTAGTGATATTTGACGGCAGCGAGGAAATAGACGATACACTAATTTCTTCATGATTATTTCATTTGTGCACTTTCACTGAACAAAATTGATCTAATTCCCACCTAAATTAACCAATTCACTCAATATAAACACGAAATTCAATAATAACGAAAAAATTGCGACCACCTACATTCTAGATGGCGCCAAAACTCTCCTGCTGGAGGCTACACTCCTAATAATCCTAATGTCCTTTCCAAATATTGCTGATTCACTTGAAATCAATTAACGATGTCAAAATGAGAGAAACATATATTAGAGCCTTTCCCAAAGTGGGCGATAACGCCCCCTTGTGGGCGCTGGAAGCCTAGAGGGGGGCGGTATAAATCTTGAAAAAAATGTTTTTTTTAAACTAGGCGCAACAAATATGTTATTGAGGTTATCGACAAGAAAAAAAACGAAGGGGGGGGGCGCTACAAAACAACTGATTTTCAAAGTGGGCGTTACATGAAATAAGTTTGGGAACCTCTGTATTAGAGAGTCAGTGATATATTTGGGAAATGACATCAGTTCTTTGTTAGGAGTGTAATCTCCAGTATATAGCTTTATCAATTAGTTTGAACAATAATAAAAAAATACCAAATAATAATGTTTGAGTAGAGAATTTAACATTTATTTTAATTAAGAGCAGTAAAACGACAGAAACCGACTTTTTTTTGTGATATAGGAAGGCAAACAAGCAGACGGATTTCCTGATGGTAAGAAATTCCCGCCGCCTGGAGACACTAAAGATGGTAATGGTGCGTTGCCAAACTGAGGTCGGGATGTTAGGCCTCGAGCAAAAGTAAGTTTACCAGCTACCTTACCCTCCGAATCGGAACACGTCATGACGTTATGGCGCCAGGAATAGGTAAGGCGGTGGTACCAATCCGGGCGAGTCGCTGCGAAAATCTACCACCTAGTCAGATGTCACGGTGTTAGTGACGGTAAACCTATGCTCGCCTTTTACGAGCCGCCTGGCAAGGAAGGCAGATGGTATATTCTGCAAAGGAGCCTGGACTAACACGGGGATTTAAATGAGTAGATAGGTACGTCATCTACGTACACAAAAATTTGGTAGTTAATCGATTCTCCTGAGTTCTTATTATCAGATCCTAACATGGTAGCCATAGGACTACTTCAGAAGTACGCTTGATCAAATAAAAAATATATTTTTAAAAGCGGTTCAAAATTACGGAGAACTCGATAAGCATACACAAAGAAATATAGGAGTCCAAGCTATGGTATCACTTCCTCCACTTTTAGAAGTCCGTTGAAAATGCCTTGTATTAAAACTGTTGTAACGTGAGAACACTTACCAAAAGTCCTTATTTTTCCTATTTTATTGTTTTTGTATTGGTGGTAGTTAATATTGCTGGACACTAACTCAACTTTTTTTGCAAGTGTGCTAATTTCCATTGAAAAAAAAAAACAAAAGAGATAAACATGTCAGATTAGTCCCGTTTCTAGACGTCATGTTAACTTGTGGCATTTTTAATCAACCTTTTCCAATAAATGGACTAAAATCTATAGAAATTTCGTGTACAAGCTAATCTGAGAGCACTAAACGTGTTTTGTATTTTATCAATTTAGATGAAAGAAAATAGCGATAACTTAAATCAATTTAGTAAACAGCAGAAATTTATTTTCAGATTACGACTTATAAACCAAAGTTGTGGTTTTTCATAAGTCAAAAATTGCCATTTAGTTGAGTTGGTTTGAAACTTTTAAAATTACAAACATTTCAATTCAAGTTAAAGTAAAATATATCACCATTTTTATAATAGGTACCTAATTCTATAGTAACATAACATATATGTTGTTATTTCGTTAACGAATTAGCAAAACAAATTACTGGTAACCTTTAGCTTAAACACGAACAATTTTTGTGTAAATATTAAGCACACCCTGCCGTTAATAGAATTTCATGTAGGTATTCCTGAAATCTCTGACGAAATTCATTAAATCGTAATAGGTCTGGTGCGGCGACGTGCAAGTTGTCAATATAAGGAAAATGTATCGATATATCGATGTTTTATGAAAATGTAATAGTCATTTTGTAGACACAACACTCACAACTTTTTTTCTGTGCATATGCATATACATGTCTTCATCCTGTCTCCGGTCAAGGTCAGGCTAGAGTATCAAGTACCAATTGTCACGATTCCTACGGACCTTCTAATCCACATCGGATACTGATTTCACACAAACTCTCGGGTTTCGGAGATTCTTGATACTCGGATGATACACGAGCGATTTCTTCGTGAAATGTCAACCTAGGTCTCCTTTCATACCTTCAACCATCTACACTGGTTGTGTCAAGATTTCATTTGCTATATTTTCCTGCGTATGGACAGAGCACTAACTCAATTCAGATCAGTGTATTATGTACCGAAGATATGAAGCTATAATGTGTCTTAAAAAAGACAATACATAATGTGTTAACGACAATGCTTTACTACCCTGATCATTTACTTAAAATAAGCTAGAATTACAAGACCAGTACTATATTAATGAATAATTATTATTAATAGACTAATCACATAAATTAAATCTAACGCCAAAGTAACTAAATTATATTGCTGTTTTATGGGTGAATACTAAAATAATACATATCCAACATAGAAAACGTGTATAAAAACAAATATAAATATCTACATGTTTATCACACAGATGACTTCCCCCGTCGGAAATAAACCTGAGCCTCGCGGTTAATCGGTGAAGTTAGATATATAAGTTAACCGCTACATTAACGAGGAAGTCAAATATAAATTAATTATGATAATATTATGAATTATTTTCTCCATCACGTTTGCAAACGTTGTCGTACTTTGAAAAAGACGGTAGCCGGTAGACTTGCACATATAAGCTTTGATTAGCATTGAGATAAAACAGCACCAATAAATATCTGTCTTACCATCACTAGAGCCGCCTGCTTGTTCACAAATTAAAAAGTTCTTTTAAAAATTTATCGATATTTTTTGACATCACTTATGTGGCAACATGCAGGTAAACATTTACCTTATGATACAAGGGTATGACGTTTATCCGGATTTAGCTTAGTTAAAATAGGTGTTGCCATATTGTAGCTAATGCGTTACACCCCTGATTATCCTCTCTAATTATTTACTGATAGGAGCTATGGATTCATCCAATTAAGGTAATTCAATATTCTGTTCCTAGGTCCTAAGGATTTAAATGCCTATATAATTTTATTTTCTATTAAAATACTTGTTTAAATTGTGTTTAGTCTGTAATGTGATGTTTTAAGTAAGTAAAAGTAAGTATCACGCCGATATCCAGGAAGCGGTAGGCAGAGGCACAACCAGGGCACCCACTACTAGCCGAAGATACTAACTCCCACAATGTGATAGGTGGCAAGCCTATCGCCAACCGGGCACACATCCAATTCGAAGCAACTTTTTTTTTAATAGAAAATTGGAAAAACCCAATTTTTGTTGCCCGACCCGGGATTCGAGCCCAGGACATCATCAGTCAAGTCCAACAACTGAACCGCTAGACCACAGAGGTGATAACCAGTACTAGTACAATGTTGATTAAATATATTTTGTACAATTCCGAAATCATTTTCTGTATTTCAAAGAGAGAACTATGAAATTGAGACGTGGTGCCCTATAAAATAGTTGGAGTAGGTTTTTTTGCAGTTTCATTATGCTTAATTATTCAGCGTCAGTATTTTTGTTTACCACTAAGTAGTTCCCTGAGGAACGTTGGCATGTATTGGTATGTTTTTCCCCGTGTTGGTCCGGGATCCTTTGCAGAACCATCTGCGTTCCTGCCAGGCAGCTCGTAAAAGGCGAACCGTTACCGACACTAACACCGTGACATCCTACTAGGGTAGAGTTTCGCAGCAACTCGCCCGGATCGGTACCACCGCCTTACCTATTCCTGACGCCATAACGTCAGTGCTTGCCATTGAAGTGTTTCGGTTCAGAGGGTAAGGTAGCCGGTAAACTTACTTTTGCTCGAGGTCTAACGTCTAGACTTCTTGTTGGCAGCCCACCATTACCGCCTTTGGTGTTTCTATGTAGCGTAAATTTCTTACCGTCAGGAAATCCGTCTGCTTATTTGCCTTCCAATATAGTTGAACTATTCGTAAGATAAATTGTTGACCAGTTTCCAGTTGATAATTTTTTTGGTCGAAATGGAAAAAAGAAACAATGTTATCTTTACTAGCATATTTAAAATATTTATGGTTAGTGTTTCATTTGCTATATTTTAAATGTTAACAAAATTTATAAAAAAGTTTTGAACTCTCGCAAAGCAAAAATTTGAAGTAATTAATAATGTTTCTTACTTTTAACTAATTTTACAAACACAAGACAAATCAAATGTTTTAAATAGATATCACTCAACATAATCAAGCTGAGTAAAACTACATAAAAACGACTCCAATTATTTCATTGCGTCGTGATTTAATTATTTTTTTTTCTAAAGATAGCAAATAGTTTCGATATGGTCCCATATAAACATTAACAACATTATACTAGTAGGCTTTGAGTTATTATACATACATTTTACAAAAACTACTACTGCCTTATTCCAAAAAACACTCTAGTACCAGGTTTAAACCAAGACCAAAAAGTCTAGGTTTGTTACGTTACGAAGTTAAACTAGGGGTTTAACTTTAGTACCATAGAAAGTCCAAGGACAAACGTCAAACCTCGTTTTGTAATAACGTTTTTGATAGTTCGTGGTTTAAACCTGGTACTAAACTCGGTACTATTTTAAGACCTCGTTTTGGAATAAGGCGGTTAGTCGGGGACCACCTGGGAATAATAACCTTTCTTTCTTAAAAAAAGAACGATCAAAATCGGTTGTAAGTCGGCCAAGTAATCGCGTCACCCACAGACACAAAAAACAAAAAAATCTGGTAAATGTGTACCAGATCTATATATAAACTAAGTATTATGTACAGTATGTTCGTCACATATAATGTCTGTCGGTCTGTCTGACCAAGCACCTGTTCACCAAAATAAAAATTACAACCCGTTACAGGGTGCAGTTACCGGAAGTCTGCTAAGCCTTCTCCTCTGCGGTTGGTTGCTAGTGGGGGCGGAGAACGCACTGGCTACTGGGGCATTGACCTTTCAGGGGAAGCCTTTGCTCACTACGGGATGCGGGAAGGCAAATTTCACCAACGTTTTAGTCAACATTACACCGGTTGTCAAGGATGCAGTGTGAGTATTTTTTATCTTATAAGATGGTAACTAGCAAGTGATTCTTCTAATGAGAAGATATAAAATGAATAAGTATCCCTGGACAAGTTAAACAAATTGAATCTATAGCCAAAGTAACCAACTAACATGCTTGTGTTATAGGTGTTACTCAACGATTCTAATACATAGAAATACTTAAATATACATCAGAATAATTTTATTACAGAGCCAGAGTCAGAAACCAGCAGACATCTAAATGTTCATCATCCTTTTTTTGTCCTTTCGAATCTCCTCTTTGTTTTTTTTAATTTGCTAGCCCTATACATCACTCACTTCTTATCAATGTCATGCGAGATCGAAAGAAAAGAAGGCTGGTTTTTTAATATTTGAATTTTGTGTACATTGTAAGACTAGTCAATTTTAGTTGCATATTTTGTATAATTTATTTTCATAAGGGCCACTTGCACGTTCCTGGGTTAAGTTTAATAACAGGTTAAACTGTCAAATATATATTGAATTAGTCCAATTTTAGAAGCTAACTTTGAGTTAAATATTTAACCCAGGTTCGTGCAAGTGGGCCTAAATATGTACAATCGCCTCTGTGGTAAAGCGGTCCGACGTCGGACTTTACTTTTTCAGTTAATTAAAAAATGTACATATATATATATATTTTTTTTTAATTGAATATGTGCCCGGTTGGCGACAGGCTTGCCACCTATTACATTTTGGGATAAGTGTCTTCGGCTAGTCGTGGGTGCGCTGGTTGTGCCTCTGCCTACCATTCGAGGGTATGAGCGTGAAGAAACTTTATTTTTACTTTTAAATATGTACAAGAGAATTTTGCAAAAATAATTTAATAGTTGGTATATTTTCTTGATGAAAAATTGAAAAAACCCATTTTCTTGTTATTGCCCGAACCGGGGATCAAATCTGGGACCTCATGAAGTCAAGTTCAACACCGGACCGCTAGGTCACTGAAGCGATTATTGGTGTATGGGTTTCAACGAAATTTTAATTGCATATAATTAAAGACCCTATTTCAAACACAGGCTACTTTTCGACTTCAAAAAAGAAAGAGGTTTTCAATCCGACTGCATCCTATTAATATTATAAATGCGAAAGTTTGTAAGTATGGATGTATGGATGTTTGTTACTCTTTCACGCTCGAATGGCTAAACGGATTTGTCTGAAATTTGGAAGACAGATAGATTGTGACCTGGATTAACATATAGGCTATTTTTAATCCCGATCGCACACCGGGTTTCTGTGAAAACATATGCCAAGCCGCAGTCAACAGCTAGTAGTAATAATAAAAGCAGTTCTAAACTTAACGATATTTTTTAGATGACAATGACTGTAGAAACGAGCTAGGTAGCAGCTAGTATGTTGTAAGGATTATAATGAGAGACGAAAGATTGTTTAAAAGTTGTAACTATACTTCGCTAATGAAATCGCGGCTGAACATCTTTCCCTGTGCCCCTTTGTATGCTTAGGTAAATCTTAAAAAATACGTAACGGATTTGAATGCGGTTTATTTTAAGGGGCCATGTATGCTAAAATACGTCAGCAATATACTGTTTTTTTCATACAAAGCAATTATGGATCTTGGCGACAAAAATACACAAGATTAACATTAATATGCTTTATAAGACTAGTGTTTGCAAAACACGATTTATTTCACTTTGCTCGATAGAAAAAAATCAAAAAGTTAACCCTTTTTTGAAAGCAAAATCCAACTGTCTACTTCAATTATGAAATTATCGACACCAGACTTAACATAAACATAGATAAGTGTTATACCTAAAAGATAACTGTTTCAGTTTTTATAATTTTTTTCAAATTACTTTTATAGTGTCAAAAATAGTGATTTGGCGCTTAAGACATTTACTTTAGAGCGCAATATTTCATAGTAATCATGGAACGGGGGAGTGCGCTGATTGGCTCTTCTGGCTGACTAAGTATGGGGCCTTAATAGATAAAGTGATTACAGAGAAAGGTTTATATGTATATTTTATACTCGTGCAAAGCCGGGGCGGGCCGCTAGTCAAGTATAAATTACTATTTCTGTGCCCTCATGATAAATTTTCCAGTAAATATGTTAATTTACACTGCGTTGAAAACCCAGCAATTATTTCCAGCTCTCCACCTGCATCTATCATAATGATATTAAACAATACACAGCAATGAATTGAAATTTAGATAAATTCACTAATTATTCGGCCATTAAAACGTTTAATCATTACGGTATTAAAATTTATGCTTTTAAATATTCAAATGTGAATACTAAGGTGCATTTATTCAAATTTCGAATTAAATATAAATTTTTAATATTATTCGCATATTATCTATGTCGTTATATAAATTTCCATTACTATTAAGCACATCTTTAATATTACTGTATTATTTAAAAAGACATTTTGTTTCTTATTTTTCAGTTCTGTTAAAACAGCGCATAAAATACTCCGTATAAGCGATTATTTGTTATTTTTTGTAGTGCCTTTGTACGTACAAATTATTTGTATAAAAACTTTGAACAGCGCAACTATTGGTAACTAAGACAAACATATGTTTAATCCAAACGTGTTAAGTATAGATTTCGAAACCGAACGTAATCTGCACCAACTCGTGGTAAAGGCTCAGTAGTATCTTCACGCCCGTAATATCCCCGTAGGTGTAGAGCAGCCTTTCCCAAAGTGGGCGCTATCGCCCCCTTGTGGGCGCTGGAAGCCTAGAGAGGGGCGGGAAGCAAACATGAAAAAATGGTTTTATTGAAGTCCAGGCGAGACATTTATATGTTATTATTGAGGTTTTTGACGAAAAAAACGAGGAGGGGGCGCTACTTAAATCAGTAATTTTGATTTTCAAAGTGGGCGTTACATGAAATAAGTTTGGGAATCTCTGGTGTAGAGGCACAAACAGGGCAGCCAAGACTTATCGAAGACACTAAGTCCAAGACAAAGTAATAGGTAGCTAGCCTATCGCCAACCGGGCACAGATACAATCCCGGGCGTTATTTTTATCAGAAAATTGAAAATATGCATTTTCAATTTTTTTATCCTGACTCAGCTATCGAACTCGGGACCTCATGAAGTCAAGTCCGACACAAGACCGCTAGAGCCTAGATCACAAAGGTGATACTAAGCGACTATTAATGTAATTACGAATAATTGCGGAAGTACTAATATTCACCAGAATATTCCTATTTTTAAACGAAGAAACACTTGTACTGTTTTACGTATCACTTATAATTTATTATTATATAAATAGCCTACCGGTTTTGCTTACGACAGCATCATCAAGCACGTAAAACAGTACAAGTGTTTCTTCGTTTAAAAGTATTAATATTTGGAAGTTCTACTAAGCGCCGACGATAGAAAATATCAAATATATTCACCAGAATCGCTGTGGCCATTACCAAAACCATTAGAAATAAAACCCTTTCAATAGAGTTAGTGGTAAATTTGAAATGATAATATTATAAGTGCAATGCGTTTGCACTCGGTCGGAGATCTCTAGTCTAAGTTTTAATCTTAGTTTTGTAACTTCGGTGATATCGACTGGAAGTTTTATTTCCCCTCTCATTAAAACTTTTCCCATATTATTATTACCCGATTTGCGTAGTTTTATGACTTTTAGCGAGGGTATCTTCATGGCTGGAAGATCAAGAGGACATTGGGGTTAAATAGTTCTTATCTGTACAAATTTCGAAAACACCAGACATATTTAATTTAGACACATCTCTATAATAACTCAAAACTGTAAATACCAACTTTAATTTCCTTGTACAGCGTCCTCTAAGTACGTAACAAATATGTATTTTTAAATATGTAACAAAAACTACTTGAAGAATCTTGGTAAAGCCTCTGAGCCATGATTTATGAGCTAATATTCAAAAAATAACCCAGTTTAGCGCAACTTTCATATAAAAAAAAATGATAAAAATAAGTTTGCTATGTTTTTTATTCGCCCAAATCACATGACACTAGTTGCCTTATATCTGAATGCCTTTAGACTTTCAAATTATATTTATTCAAGTAATCAAATTATTCAAGTAAACTTTATACAAATTCGGGTTTGCTATGTATCTATGGAAGTCCCGCCTCTTATTACGTAGTATTTATATACTCTTTGAAATAACCTTACACTTTCATTTGTTATTATTTGTCTGAGCTATCTCGTGAAAAAAAACAAAAAAGAAAACATGCTTAAAATTGTCAGCCCTCTATTTTTAAGTGGGCTAAAAAGGAGTTAAGGTTAAGGAACAATTCTGAATACAATATTTGGACTATTTTTGTTATTCGTGTTATTCTTTAGCGGCGAATTATTATTTTTTTTCAACAATGTCTAGATTTTTATACTATCTTGAAAACGAAAATATCATCTATCATCCAATCTGGTTTTTGTTTAAATTTGAATTTTCAAAACAGTACAGATTGTAGTATTTGCTGCTCCTAACTATAAATTAATAACAATGTAAGAGTGTGTATTATTTTTTAAATATTGGTACATGATAAAGTACATTGGTACATTATCGCCTCTGTGGTCTAGCGGTTCAGTTGTTGGACTTGACTGCATGAGGTCCCGGGTTCGAATCCCAGGTCGGGCAACTAAAAGAAAATTGGGTTTTTCCAATTTTCTAATAAAAAAAAATGTTGCTCGGGATAGGATATGTGCCCGGTTGGCGATAGGCTTGCCACCTATCACATTGTGGGACTTAGTATCTTCGGCTAGTCGTGGGTGCCCTGGTTGTGCCTCTGCCTACCTCTTCGGGGATATGGGCGTGAAGATACTTTTACTTTACTTTTGATAAAGTGTATTCATTCATTCATTCAATGTTTGAGTCTGCTGTGTTAAGAAAATCTGTAATTTGAGCAATAAAATAACTTGCACTCTTTTGCAGTTGTATACTGTATGTACATTATGTATATATACATGGTAAAACAACTGTTCGTTAGAAATCCTTAATCATAAAAACGACATACCTACTTAATTTCTTTTTATATGATGTTGGAAGCCAAACAAGCAGACGGATTTCCTGATGGTAAGAAATTCACGCCGCCTTGTGACATCAAAGGTGGTAATGGTGCGTTGCCAACCTGAGGTCGGGATGTCAGGCCTCGAGCAAAAGTAAGTTTACCGGCTACCTTACTCTCCGAATCGGAACACGTCACGTCGCACGTAAGGCGGTGGTACCAATCCGGGAAAGTCGCTGCGAAACTCGACCACCTAGTCAGATGTCACGGTTTTAGTGACGGTAAGCCTATGCTCGCCTTTTACGAGCTGCCTGGCAGGAAGGCAGATGGTCTATTCTGCAAAGGAGCCCGTCTGCTTGTTTGCATTCCAATATCATAGAAAAAAAAACTACTGGTGGCAGAAGTGAAAACTAGAACATTGACGTTGAGCATTTTTGAAATTTTGGAATGGTTAGGGAATAATTTTGCACGAATTGCTTTAATTATCAGTATGACAGTACTATCATTTATGTGGTAGAATACAATATTCATTTGTTGCGCTATTGACACAAACATGACAGCACGAACTTTCGCGCAAGCGCCCTGTCGCGCCGTCTTACGAATTTTCGATCAGGTCACGTGTCCTGACGCGTGTTTGGAAGTTTTTACCCATTCCAAAAAAATGCGCAACGCCGCTAAAGAAATTTTCACCTAAAAAAAGAGTGAAATAAATAGGTTTGTAGAAGCCCCGGCACGTGCATACGATAATTTCTGCACCCACCCAGTAAGGTACTTGACATGAATAATATATACATACACACATACATACATACATATCTTCACGCCAAGTCCCTTACGAGTAGGCAGAGAGTATCGAGTGCCAGACCTCACGATCCTGACAAACCTGTCTTGGTTCCTTCACATTCACAACCCTTTTCATACAAACACGCCGGTTTCGGAGATAATATATACATGTATGTTAATAATATAATTTATTAATTGCAGAAAACAGCTTCCAACAAAGCCTCTCCAGTCTCTCTTCCGGATATCATTTACATACTGTCCGTTTGCTGGAGCTATATCAGTACTGCTTATTGGAGTACCTATGAGCTACCTCACTGGAAAATCGAAGACTGATTCGATCAACCCCGATGTCTTCTGTCCTCTCACTCAAAGTTTCCTCCATAGGCCACTAGATGGCGGTTCCTCGAGCTCCTCAGAAGTGAGGCCTCCGAATGCACAAGAACTTTACATCGATGAAGCTTTGAAAACTCTTAAAGAAGACTTGGATCCATAAATAAATTTTTATACATTTTTGTAATTTTATTTCATTTGATACTAAGATTTCTTTAGACTTATCAATAACATCTTTATTCTTTATAATTAACAATAATGTTTTAACTGCTGGAAGACTACAAAAAACGTCTTTTTTTCTGTGATAAAACTGCGAACAAGCACACGGCTCTATTCACGGCTTAGAAACACCATAGATATGGTAGGTGCGTGACTCTCCAGTGGCTGAGGTATTAAGCCAATTGTGCAAGTCCACTTGCTAACCTTTCCACATTCCTCGGATAATATCCGAGCGATCTGATTGTGCAACCATGGTCTCTCCGGTTACCTATATCCATCCACATTAGCATGGTATATCTGATTTGTCAATCTTTCAACTATCATTCTTTCTACATGACCAAACCAATGGAGAATGCCTTTTCTCATTTTAATCCCACATTCTTTGAATCTACTCCACCACTACTACACTACCACTCTTTCTCGGATCTAATCGTTTTTCACTACTGCGTTGAACTCAAAAATGTAAAATGTTTTGGGAAAACTTAATGTAAACTTTCTTCTGGTTTCAACCTAATAATAAATCCAATCTCACCCAAGAGATCGGCGAACTTTACTTCTTTACTTTGTAAAGTTAGTTGAGGAGTGTGAGGCCACTTTCTGAAGCCACTTTCCCAAGACATGCCAAAACACAACATTTTTACCAACCACTTAAGCGCATATCTTTGTGTGGTATGTATGAACTAGCTGTCCCACAGGAACATTGTTTCGGGATAAAAACTATCCTGTGTTAATCCAATTACCCTCTTAATATTACTGTATGTGTGTGCCTAATTTTATGACAATCGGTTCTGCAATTTTTGCGTGAAGAAGTTAAAAATAAGCAAACAAATACAAAAACTGTCGCATTTATAATATTAATAATAGGATAATAATAGGATGTGTGTGTTTCTGACCCACTTGAGGGTTTGATACGAATAGTGCTCGACGAGATGGAAGGATCACGTCTCAGATTTTAATAAGATATGCATAAAAAACGTACCTAAATTCTACTATATTTGCTTTGCTATTTTTGCTAAAAAGCCTTTTTAGTCCACATTTTTAAAACTATTAATGTTTCGGATACGCTGTTTTAATATTATGATAGAATTCAGGTAAAAAATTATAAAGTAGTAAAAATATTTCCAGGAATACCTTGATACCAAAATAGAGGGATAAAGATTTTTTGTTAAAAAAACATGTTTATAGTGAAGTGCCTTTTAGCAATTCCTATCTTACTGAACGCTACAAATGAGTCATACTTAGATTTCTCTCAGCAGCCCAAGAGTTCTTAGGTATGTGACTTTCACAGACATTCTCGAGCGTGCAGGTGACTCTTCTGGTGGTAAGAGACAACCGTTACATACATTCACTATAAATGTTACTGGATCGCCGCTACCTTGTGGCTGAACATGGGCTGAACTAGGTCTATGCATACTATTCTTCCTGCTACCCTACTCTTAAGCACATAGCACGACGTTATTCCTTAATGCTATTTGTTGCTTTGGCGGCAGGTATAAGGAATTAAGTTCTGACTGTATTAATTTGTATTATAATCTAGTAATTTCCACTTTTCATCATGGCACTTGATTTAATTTCACCGTTAGTATATTCTAAAACACTTGTATTGTTCCACAAACTGTGTGATTTGAATGTAAGATGTATGTAAACTTTTTTTGGAACGAAGTTCCTTATCGCGCGTTGTGAAAGGGGCTGTGTGGGGTTGTAAAGGGGGGCTAGACGGAAAAAATCTCACCAAAAGTTGTAACGACACTTTTCGCTATTGTAAGCTGTGCGGCGTGCGCAAGTTTCTCTGTCTGTCTCTCTCTCTTATAAAAAGTAAGCCAGATATTTTCATTTCTATCTCGCATTAAACAGTGTGGTGTCGCGATTATTGTTTTTGTTGAGTGTATGCAGGTTTTTTGTACATAATAAATAATAATAAAATTTTATTACAATTCCTTCACTAATTAACCGAAAGGAACTTCATACCATCCGGGTGTCCCTTGAGACCTCACAATTTTTTTTTTAAATTTAATTAAATATTTCCACATTAAAATATGGTAGGACGTTGATATGCCTCAATATCTTTGTAACAACTTTTCACCATACATATTCCGCAAATAAATCATTTTCACAATTTTCATAATTTATCAACATATCATCTTATTTTTCCAAACATAAAACTTGATAGTAGTAACATTGATCTGGTTGATATGTTTAGTATTATATAGACGCGTCACAAGTGCCTCATGTAAAGTTAAAGTGAAATGAAAATATTTGATATGAATTAATTACGTGTTGTTATTATTATAGCCATGATCATGATAATAAGCGAAACTTTACCAGCTGATATATTAAAATTATGTTTGTGTGAAACAGTACAAGTGTTTCTAAATATATTAATCTAGTACTTTAACTCAACTTATTTATTTATTACATTTATTTATTTTAAAGGTGGGGAAACAAGGATATAATGAGATAACTCACTCACTCACGTCGCTATGCATTTGCATAGCGACGCGACGTTACTATACGCAAAATGTGCTTACTAACTATGGATAAATTTGGTATTTTTAAGTTTTTTAAGAAATACACAACTTGGCAAAGTCAACCGTCGAGGGCAAAGTTGTCATGTTTTATGGCAACCGTTTCCACTTTTTAAAAGCAAAAATAATTATTAAGACCTAAAGATGAACAAAGGGCAGAGCTAAATAAATATATTTCATTTAGACGTTCAGTATTTGGTTGTTATTTACTGACGAATGTCAGAAAGTCTCTGGTGGCAAAGTATAAGTGTTACATAA
>NJDC01002131.1:187265-199066 GCA_002245475.1 Calephelis virginiensis | reverse complement strand
CATATTTCATAACATTGAGCATAGTTTTAATAATATTGAGATACTGGAGGTTTCGACTCAACTAGTGTTTTTTAAAAACAAACGTGACAAAAGTTTAGTTTCCAAACACGGGAAGAGTGTTAAAATTAAAATATTTTGAAATATCAAAACACAACAAAGTTAGATTTTTTTTGTGTAAAGAGTTGAATGTTGAGAATGTTTTAGCTAAACACAAAGAAATATCAGTTTGTACAAATTGTAATTTTTTGACAAGAAAACTAGGAAGGCATTAAAGACAATACGTGCGTACAACTTGTAACGACTTCACCCAATCAGATTTTAGCGAGCTTCAGAGAAATTCGGGAATTCAGATCACGAAACCTTTTCATGTTATAGTCCTTATCCATTATTCGTGTGCGCTTTTTATATCGCGTTTTATTTTATAATACTAGCCTACGCCGGCAGTTTCACTGACGCAACATCAAACTATTTTTTAAAAAGCCAAAATATTCGGCTTTATCAATTTTGGTAAAACGTGAATGAACACAGACATATTAAATTTTAAGTAAGACCCATATCTTTTCATAATTTGAACTTAATAAATGGAATCCACTTCAATTCCAATTTTGTGCTTCTAGGATTTGTTCAATTGGTTTCAAATTATTGGCACTTGACACTCGATAATACGGTAGGATTGGCGTAAATATAATAATAAATATGTAACTTGTACGTTCAAATGTTTCTCTACTTTCCGGATTTCGAGTTATTAAAGTAAAAGTAAAGTAAAGTATCTTCACGCCCATATCCCCGAAGAGGTAGCCAAAGGTACAACCAAGGCACCCACGACTAGCCGAAGACACTAAGTCCCACAATGTGATACGTGGCAAGCCTATCGCCAACCGGGCACATTTCCAATCCCGACCAACATTTTTTTATTAGAAAATTGAAAAAATCCAATTTACTTTGTGTTGGCCGACCCGGGATTCGAACCCGGGACCTCATGCAGTCAAGTCCAACACCCGGACCGCTAGACCACAGAGGCGACATCGACAAATCATTCGACATTCGAGTTATTAAGTCAGTTTATTAAGAGTGTTTTATTAGAAAATCTACATCGACTTACACCGAGCTGATAGTTGAATAAAACATGTTTTATGGTCATGTAAGTATATTAGCGATCATATTAAAAGTAGTATATTTTTATTTATTTAAATAGAATTATTTAATTAATGTTTTTCATGATTACAATTTTTTAGGCAACCCTATTACATCATAATAAATTGCAGTAAAAATTGTAATAAAACTGCACATATGTTTATATTGTTTTTTGTATTGTGAAAGTAACTAGCATCGACAATAATCTGTTTATAACTGGCAATCCAGATAAATACCAGGCAACCCTACTTCTGCAACTTCGTCTTATACCTACTTTAAGTCGGGATAAAATCTTAACATTGCACCAATTAATGAATAAAAACGTTTTGAAATATAAACAAAATTGTCAAAATTTTCTTAGGCAACCCATTTTAAATATCTTTTCTGATATACTAAATTTGCTATAAACCGGTTTCAACCTACTATCAGCTCGGTGTTGGTCGACCTAACTTCGGATCTTAGACTTTCTGTAATTTCTTGAATTACGGGATAACCTGTAAATTATTTACTACAAAACATAAAAAGAATAAAGAAAATTGGAACACGTGTTAATGAATTATAGTCAATTTACATTGATTTTAACCCTTCTTCCACGGAAACTTCTTTAGCAAGCGGGACAAACAGTATCCTATAACCTCAGACAATAAAGATCCTACGAGTCAAATTTAATTTCAATTAAATATTAGTTTTAATAAATTCGGCTTGAATATAGCGGTCATGATACAGACAGGTGGACAAACAGACTAACAGAGACACAGCCAATAACTCTAATGATGTGTACTACTGCACCTTTTAAGTCGTCTGCACTAATTATTATTTTTAAATATTGTCAATGTAGTTCACTCTTCTATAGTTTTGTTATATATGTATATTTACATACATAGATTTGCTATGTGCACATTTAGATAAGTAAATTAGCTATTTACCCGTGATTTCTTCCTCATAGTAGAGTTTCGATATTACAAACTTTTATCCCCCATCATAATCCTTTGGGGGTAGATTTTTGAAAAAAAGTAGTCTATGTTTGAACTACCAGAGTTCAAACATAGACTACTTTTTTTCAAAACATAGACTAACCTAACATTTGAATGCGTAACTAACTGACATACTTTTAATATTATCATATATGGAATTATGGATGTATAAATACTAATATTTAGACAAATTAAATACAAAAGTAAGCTAAGTTTATGGTATTAGTCAACGATACTTATACAGTTTCATATTCTGTTATTAATATTATAAAAACGAAAGGTTGTTTGTTACTCCTTCAAGCAAAAACCGCTTAACCGTTTTCCATGTAATTTGTCACACACATAAATGATATTTTGGATTAACACATATAATAGTTTTTATCTCATAAAAATGTTCTTGTGGGACCATTACCCAGGTGGGCAACTCCGCGGGTAACAGCTAGTCATTCATATTATTCGAAACCTTTGCACAAAACGTACAGCAGAGTAAGGGTTGATTTTTTAAAGTTAAATGTGCGAACGTTTTATAAGTCGATAGCTCTCGAGAAATTGAATTCCATTGCCGTGGTCCGCTTACTGATTGCTTTGCTCTGAATCAGCTTCCTGGACCTGACTTTTCATATCAGACACGTAATTCAAGTGCTAAGTCCAGAACCAGCGTTTATTGTATCAGTGACAACCTCTTGCCGAATTGAACTATTTTATTGCAATGTTCCATTTTAAAAATGGCACGGCGGAAAATGGAAGGTATTATAGGTTTTATGTATTTGTATGAGCGTTTTTCTTGGTATTTTGGATAGGTGGAGCAATGTCGATGCAGATTTTTTGTTTGGAAGGTGACGTAATGATAATTCTTAGCTAAATTACATAATGACATCTCACTAACTCGCCCGGATTGGTATCACCGCCTTAGCTATTCCTGACGCCATAACGTCAGTACTTGCCGTTAACGTGTTCCGATTGGGAAGATAAGGTAGCCGGTATACTTACTTCTGCTACTACTACTACATACTTACTACTACTTATTTGCCTTCCAATATCATAAAATAGCATAAATAAATATATAGCTTTTGACGTATATTATTGAACATTTTTAAAATTAGTGTTATATTGAAATTTGATTATTTTTTTTTGTTATGAAGAAAGAAATGGGCGACACTTCTAATGGGAAGAAACGAGTGCGGCCTTAAGACACCATAGATGTTACTGGTGCATTTTAGGCTACGTGTGTAAATTCACCAACTAGCATAGTCTTTAATGGTAGGTTCCAGCAGAGAAAACTAAAGCGACTGATGAATATACTAGATGTTGCCAAGATTAGTTTTAGCTTTTAACCTTATTTAAATTGTAAGTACCCGTTTTGGTATCAGCATAAAAATTAGTCTATGTCACTTTCGCGCCTCCTAGCTTTTTAAGTAAACAAACAACAATATGACTCACGCTCTTTTGAGACGTAAATAAAGGACAATTAAACACTTTCATGGTTATGTAATTGCATTTAGGTAATTGCAGCTATTAAGGAATCAACTATAATTTGAAAGTATCACCTAATTTTAACTAATTTTAATTTGTTTTCTTCTACTACATATCCAATGTATAAATACGCAAGGTTTGTCTAACATACTTTTGCGTCTGTCATCGATCTCATTTCTGAACTCAAGTTTAACTTACTTTTTAAATTTAACTTTAATTTTCCCCGTGTTAGTTCGGGTTCCTTTGTAGAAAAGACCATCTTCAAAAAGGCCTTACTGCCAGACAGCTCGTAAAAGGCGAGCATAGGCTTACCGTCATCGACAACCTGACATCTGACTAGGTGGTAGAGTTTCGCAGCGACTCACCCGGATTGGTACCACCGCCTTACCTACTCCTGCCGCCATAACGTCATGACGTGTTCCGGTTCGGAGGGTAAGGTAGCTGGTAAACTTACTTTAGCTCAAGGTCTAACATCCCGACCTCAGGTTGGCAACGCACCATTACCGCCTTTGGTATCTCTAGGAGACGTAAATTTCTTACCATCAGGAAATCCGTCTGCTTGTTTGCCTTCCAATATCATAAAAAAAGTTAACTTTACTCCTGATAACTGTTTTTTTTTAATAATTATCTTTAATCTTTCTCAAAAAGCAAAAAGAAGACTAGTTTAATGGGTCAGCGATATCTGCAGAACTTCGACAAGTAGTTAACAGCTGGAGCTCTCTATATTGTCGAATTGCGAATTATAATTCTTTGTTTTAGTGGTAGTCAATGCAGGCAATGTTAATGAATGAGAACTACGTTCAATTTGTGAGTCTTCCCCTCCCTCCAGACTGGAACACAACAGGGCCACACCATGTCGACGTGACTGTAGTAATCGCTACGTAGTTTCTGACATAACATAACCTTTGCCGTTTTGATTTCAAGTCTAGATAATGTAGGTCACTGGCAACAAAGATTATACTCTGCTCAACACAGTCTAGGGATATTATATACCGTTTAAATGGCAGCGTAACGAAAAATGCAACTAGAGATTTTGTACATGATAGACATGTATATACGTAGTTGGAATTTAGTGTCGGAAATTTTATGATTTTTTAAAAAATATTTTTATTTTTTTATTGATTTCACTAATATTTCATTAAACAATCTAGCGAAACTCGATTTTTATTTAATGTCTAATAAATAATACATTTTTACTATAAACAGCAATGTAATAAAACAGCGTATTAGGTCAGCACTTACAGCTCGCAACGCGCGGCTTAATGCATACACTTTGTTCGCTATACATTTCGGACTGAAAAACTGTTAAATTTTAACCACTTGCTTCCGATAAAAATTGTAAAAGGAATTTCAAAGTCTGATATGTAACAATCAGGAAAATCCGTCTGCTTGTTTGCCTTCCAATATCATTAAAAAAACAGCAGAAGTTTTCGTTACAGTGTCAAATACACCTTGTATGTATAATAAGCTGTTGCCTGCGTAGTTAATGATCTCACAGGAAAATTTTGGTATAAAAACTATCCTATGTGTTATTCCAAGTTACCCTCTACATGTGTAACAAATTTCATGAAAATCGGTTGTTTTACGTAAAGGAGTAGCAACCAAACAAACATACAAATTTCGCACTTATGATATTAGTAGTATGTATGCGATATTTAAAAAAAACTTGTTCACATAACAAAATAAAACGAATGATTTCATTTTAAAATTTGATGATATTGACGACATTCAAAAAATGATCTAGCGCAGCAAAAATCGGCTCCCAATTATTTCATTAAGTACCACGTTGCGATTTGATAATTCGTTTATCGAAAGATAGTACTAAAGAAAGTAAAAAGTAAGATAGTAAGTATCTTTACTCCCCATATCCCAGAAGGGGGGGGGCACAACAAGGGCACCCACGACTGAAGACACTAAGTCATACAAATAGGTGGCAAGCCTTTCGCCAACAGGGCACATATCCAATACCGGGCAACATTATTTTTATTAGAAAATTGAAAGTACACATTTTTTCTTTTTTTTTGTTGCCAGACCCGGGAGTCGTACCCGGGACCTCGAGAAGTCAAAAGCCGTAAGTCCAAAAAAGGCGAAATAAAGTAAAGCTGTAATTTCGGGCTCTACACCATTTGAGCTGCAAACACTGGTCACAGTTATGGAAGGCAATTTTAAGGAGAGGGGCTTACATTTGAATGCGATGAAATTTGAAAGAGATATAGCCAGAACAGATATAAAAGTTTTAGTTGATGAAGTAGTGTTAGAGCAAGTAAATGAAATTGTATATCTTGGTTGTGCTTTTGGCAGACATGGAAGGTACATCGCGGATGTGAAAAGGTGAGTGTGGGCAGGGAATAGTGCGAATCGAGCGTTGGGTAAAATATTTCAAAGCGAGGTCTTGAGTCAAAGTGCTAGACTCGCTTTGCAAAATTCTATGTTTATCCCAACGTTGTATGAAAGCGAGATTTGGATATGTCAGAAGAAGCGTGAGAGTAGGATAAATGCGATCGAAACGAGAGTGAGAGTGTAACGCTCGCTGACCGCATTCGTAACAGTGAGATTCAAGAACGAGGGGGATTGTAAGAAAGTGTTGGTATTAAATTATGAAATGGCGTAAATGTGGAAGCAGGAAACTCCGAGCATGAAGGTGGACTTTATGCTGTTTGCACCTGATAATTTGGACACTCACAATATGCCATCGATGTTCAGCTTCTTTGGTCTAATGGTCCTGCTTTAACAATTAGATCTCTTCAGGTAGTAACTTGCAAAATCGAAGATCGGATTTTAAAGTTTTGAAACGTTTTGGACTAAGATACCACTCCACTACTACGTCCGTTTTCCAGAACCGTGGCCCTATGGAGATAATGTTTTGTTTCGTACCTGTAGATTTCGCGACATGACACTACATCAACATCTCCTCCACATGTAAATGGTTATTTTTTGATATAAAAATATAATGTGAAAACCCTTAGCAATGCTTAGTTATAAAAAATGTTTGGTGTATATCAGAAATTGTAAAAATAGTTCGATCTGCTATCTAATGTTCACACATGGTTCTAATGAATAAATTTAAATTGTATTTATCTTCACTTTCAATCATTTTTTTTATTTGGAATTGTTTCTGAAAAATAGTTTAACAGAATACTTTTTTAAAAGATTTTTTAACTGAAAACTTTTTAGCCTCTTTGTGCACTTTTTGTGATGGTTAAACAATTTTAAACTCGCGTCAGAATACGTCACCTGATCAAACATTCGTAAGTCGGAGGTAGAGTAGACTGCAAAGAGCAAGTATATCTTTCTACTGCGCCGCGAAAATCTATGCCTGTGTTTGCTGTTTTGTTAGGCGATGTATGGCGCTTGCGCCAATATGCCAATCGCATCCATGGATGGTAACTGTTTATGTCTGGACTCGTATGCTCATAAAATTCGTGCATATAAAATGTTTAAAATATGACATCACTTTCTTCAATTTCCATTTCATTGCTTGTGTACTAAAATACAAGAAAAGAATATTGTATTTTACCACATAAATGATAACACTTTTTATTGATAGTTGAAGCAATTCGGGCAAAATTATTCCCAAATCATTTCAATCGCCAATTATCGCCTCTGTGGTCTAGCGGTTCAGTTGCTGGACTTGACTGTATGAGGTCCCAGGTTCGAATCCCGGGTCGGCCAACAAAATTAAATTGGGTTTTTCCAATTTTGTAATTAAAAAAACGTTGCTTGGGATTGGATATGAGCCCGGTTGGCAAAAGGCTTGCCACCTATCACATAGTGGGACTTAATGTCTTTGGCCAGTCGTGGGTGCCCTGGTTGTGCCTCTGCCTATCTCTTCGGGAATATGGGCGTGAAGATACCTCAATCATTCCAAAATATCAAAAATAATGAACGTTAATATTTTCCACTTCGCACGCACTTCTGAAATGCATCCAGATGATTTTTTTTGGAATCTAATCTTCTTAAGTATAAAAATGAATCCTAATATCATTGGTTATCGCATCGTACCCTAATGGATAAACCGGTTTTGTGAATGTCTTGTTGGATTTGTTATTGTTAGGTGAAAGTTGAAAAGGAAAAACAATATTCATAGTTAGGACAAGACAAAATGACGTTTAGCTGGTGTAAAATATTCCTAGACCGTGTTTAGTGGTAAAATTATGACACAGATATGACAATAAAAGAGAAAAGTGACGTTTTATCACAAGTATCGTCAACTTTACAGTGAATTTCTAACCTTGATGTTATCGGACAATGATACCGTTCATTATTCAATAAACATTCAGTATGTTGCTATTACTCGAAGCGAATAGTAGTTTCAAGTGTTGTCTTTTGCATACAGTTTGATCAGAAAGATGGAGTCGTTTACAACAGACAATGGTAAATAATTGTAAAACATTTTGTATCTAATATGTAATATTTATCTATACTAATATTATAAAGATAAAGAAGAAAGAAAGCTAATAAACAAAAAATCAAACCTTTTTTTGTTTGATTTTTTGTTTGTTTGAAAGAATAGGCTCCGAACTACTGGACCGATTTCAAAAATTCTTTCGCCTTTAGAATGCTACATTATCTCTAAGTGACATGGGCTTTGTTTAATCAAAATCGGTGCAGCAGAAGCCAAGTTACGCAGTTCTAGTTGTGTTAGATGTTAGAAGTATTTTGATTAAGTATCAAATAATACATTACATTTTTTTAAACTGAATATTAATTTGAAACTTAAAGTGTAAAAGTATCTTCACACCCATATCCCAGAGGTAGGAAACCAGGGCACCCACGACTTGCCGAAGACACGAAGTCCCACAATGTGATTGGTGGTAAGCCTGTCGCCAACCGGGGACATATCCAATCCCGAGTAACATTTTTTGTACTAGAGAACTGGAAAAACCAAAATTTTTTTTGTTGCCCGACCCAGGAATCGAACCCGGGACCTCATACCGTCAAGTCCAACACCTGAACCGCTAGACCACAGAGGCGAACTTATAATTTTTACAAACCAATACCAGATACCAGCAGAACCAACATATATAGTTAGTTGCTCGTGATTTTATTTTAAGTTGAAAATATATGATACTAGCTGTTTCGGCGAACTTCGTTTCACCCGTTTATTGTGTATGGGAAAATTAAAATGTAGTTTTTCTTAGTTTTCTCATAGTTGAACCTGATAAAAAGTATCCTATGTCCGTCTCCTGGTTGTAGGATACCTGCCCATCAATTTTCAGCCAAATCGATTGTCCATCGAGCTATAAATAGTGTAACTGACACGACTTTCTTATATATTTCTCATGTTTATTATATATACTAGCTGCTACGGCGAACTTCGTTTCACCCGTTCAGTTTGGATGGAAAAAAATAAAATGTTGTTTTTCCCAGTTTCCTCACAATCGAACAGGATAAAAAGTATTCTGTGTCCTTCTCCTGGTTCGAAGTTCAAAATCAGTTCAGCCGTTCTTGAGTTATACATAGTGTAACTAACATCACTTTCTTTTACATATAATATTTTATATATACTTAATAATAACTGAGATTCCAGTCTAATTACATATTATTACTGTAATGTTTCGCTTTTAAAATTTTTCATATTGGTTTTTGTATTTGCCGTTTTTACTTATCTGCACGGCAAATCCCTTACATAATAGGCAGAGAGTATGGACAGATTAAGAGTGTGCTGTCGTTTTAAATTATTAAAAATATTCACATATATATTTTATTTAAGAAAGTATTTTCACGCATGTGTCCCCGAAGCAATGGGGAGAGGTATAACCAGGCGGGTGGTCTGGTTATACCTCTTCCTATTGCTTCGGGTATTATGTATTAGTCTACCTAATCAAATTCGAAAATACATCATGCCACAAAAGTTTCCGATTTTGTGTCATGATGTTTGTATTTCTGGGTCGGAATTTGAATTTAATTACCTTTGTATTGGTATCGTTTGATGAAATTGCTGTTGTAAGTAAAACTACTGTTAAATAACACTTGTAGTTTTCCACAACAAATATCTATTATTTGTAAATCAATTATACACAATGTATTGCGGAACAATGGAGTTGCATCAAGTATCGACAGCAAAGTGTATAAGTTCTGCATAGCAGTACTATGTAGTACTACGTAGTATGTAGTAGTATGTAGTAGTAGTAGTACCCACGACTAGCCGAAAAGTCCCACAATGTGATAGGTAGCAAGCCTATCGCCACCCGGGCACATATCCAATCCCGGGCAACACCATTTTATATTTTTATTAATTTGTAAATTACTTATAAATTCGAATGTCCAATGATTCGAAGTTTAGTTAAATAATTCATGTACAGTAAAACTGCAAAAAACCGTCCCAAATTTTATAAGAACATTTTCAAGTTCAACAAAAAAGTGCATTAGTGGATCAGAAAGTTGGATTTGCTCTTTAAGGAAGTCCGTAGAAGCAAGTACAGTTCAGACAGAAAATAATAACTTACAGAAGACGCACTCATGTACGTTTACAAACCTTAAGTAACTTGAATCTTAAGACGCGTAACGAAGATCAAACTTATTTAAAAATGTCACGCATTTTAAAGTAAAACAAATAATAAATAAATACTCCTTACACAAGTCACACAAATTGAATCTAAACCCAAAGTAAGAAAGTTTTAAGCTTGTGTTATGGGTGTTAGTCAACGATTTCATAAATAGATACCAGAATAAGTTTAATTAGCACCCAGACCCTTAAATGCAGACATCTAAATGTTCATCACACAAATAGCTGTCCCCGTCGGGAATCGAACCCGGACCTCGCGGTTGGTCGATTTAGTTAGGCGTGTACGCAAGCCACTCGACCAACGAGGTGGTCAAACTTGAAACTTGAAGTGTTAGATACAAGACCCATGGAGCGTTGAGCGCTCCTAAAATATTAATCACGATGCAAAGTCATATTTGAGTAGTTACACTCTTTTGACCTCTCGATCATAAAGTATTTTCACGCCCTTATCCCCGAAGAGGTACGCAGAGCACAACCAAGGCACCCACGTCTAGCCGAAGACTAAGTTCCTCAATGTAGTAGGTGGCAAACCTATTGCCAACCGGGCACATACCCAATTCCGAGCAACATTTATTTTATTAGAAAATTGAAAAAACTAAATTTTCTTTTTGTTGCCCGAAACGGAATTAGAACCTGGGACCTCATGCAGTCATGTCTAACACCTGAACCGTTAGACCACAAAGGCGATCATATAATTTTGTTATTTAAAAGTAATGTTTTTTAATAATTTTTTTATATAGTATTGAATCATAATCAAGCATACAAATTTTCTATAAGAAGAAATACACGATAAATAAATCCAAGCAACCTCGATATAAGACTCTTCAAGAGGTACAAAGCTTGAATGTAACTAACTCACTACGGAGTGAACCCTTCCAAATTTGACCGCCTTATTGGTCGAGTGGCTGGCGTACGACGCCATCGACCAACCGCGAGGCTCGGGTTCGATTCCTGACGACTCTGTCATTTGTCTGACGAACATTTAAATGTCTGCATTTCCGGGTCTGGTTGCTTAATAAATTTATTCTGGTATCTATTTAAAGTAGAAGTATCTTCAAATCATATCATACCATATCCCCGAAGAGGTAGGCAGAGGCACAACCAGGGCACCCACGACTAGCCGAAGACACTAAGTATCTATTTAAATATGTTTATGTATTTTAATCATAGACTAACAACCATACCACAAGCATATAATTTGCTTACTTTGGAGTTAGATTCAATTTGTAACTTTTCCAGGGATTGAATTATTTATTTATATAATTTGGTATATTATGTTAAGGTTAACAAGTAAATTTGATTACTTTCTCTTTAAAATCAGTATGCGCTGGAATATTTTAATTTAAGTCTGTAGTATATATTTTACACTCTCATATTTTAGAAGCAGACGCAGGTTAACGTTCATCTTACCACCCCAAAAGTGTCTATCTTTTAAACCATTGACTTTGAGGAAAATCGTTTTAGAAACCTCAATATTATTTTTAAAGGGTAATTTTAATATATATATATATAAATACCCTGGTTATTAATAAAATAAAATAAAACAGTTTAAAATAACGGATTAATGTATGTATTTACTAAGATTAATATCATGCTTATTACGTATATGATAATATTGAGATAAGTACATTAACATCCGTAACTAAATAAACTGATTTTGCATCAATATTATATAATTTGGAACCAAATTGTTCTATGCACAATGGAACTTT
>NJDC01002131.1:167376-182742 GCA_002245475.1 Calephelis virginiensis | reverse complement strand
TGACTGGCTGCACGAAGGAAGGTGTCTTCAAATGATCTAATTTTATACATAATCGTTTATTTCACGATAAGAAAATTTGCCTGCTTTATTACCGTTAAAATCAAATTTCAAAAAACAAATTCAAATTTCAAATTTCATGCAACATCAGGCGTATCGCCTGTATCTTATAACTTAAAGAAAACATGGAAATTAATACGACTATTAATACAAAAATGTTAAATCCCCAATTAGTTTTAAAAATCCAAAAAAAAAAAAACAAAAATCTATGTAGGTACATCATATCAATGGCTTAGGCTCACCTCTCCTTGTTGAGAACTAACACTGAATCGCATGTACATATCTTCATACTGAGTAGGTAATATATTTACTAATCTCTGGTAATATCGAGAAGGATACAAGTGTGAGACCTGTCTAGATTCGAACACATCATCCCGCTTTTGCATATATACACATGTACATGTAGGTTTAATAATGAATGTTTAATGATAATTTAATTTATTACAGGTAAATACCGTATAGAACCTCTGTCGCCTTCTACGTTCCCGGGAGCATTAAGAGTTAGTATCCGAGTGCTAAGAGTATTAGTTTAAATTGAAACTCCTGCAAGCAAAATGCACTTCCATAATACTTGGGAAATACCCATTTTCTGCGCTCTAATGTGATTTCATACATTAAATTTCTCTATATCAGAGTTTCTGTGTAATTTAATGTATTCAATAACTTAATGTGTGAATTGGACTTGTCTGTTACTTACACTCCTTTGAAACAAAACTTGTGCTTTTAAATCCTTCATCCGTAGAATGTGTGCGTAGGTGCGTGTGCAAACATTGTTATCGAAAAATATTAGGGTCCAGCATTTTAAAGAAAAAGTGTACTAAATTTCATACTCCGTCTGCGTAATTTTCGTAAAAAGAGTTCCAAAAATTTTGCTTCGTTTATTAATGTTATGGTTACGAGTATTTTCGTTGACTAGACATACATAACACAATCATATAATTTGCTTACTTTGGAGTTGGATTCATTTTGTGTAGTATCTTCACGCCAATATCCCTGAAGGGTTAGGCAGAGGTACAACCAAGGCACCCACGACTAGCCGAAGACTCTAAGTCCTACAATGTGATAGGTGGCAAGCCTATCGTCAACCGGGCACATATCCAATCCCTAGCAATTTTTTTTTATTTAAAAAATTGGAAAAACCAAATTTTCCTTTTGTTGCCCGACCCGGGAATTGAACCCGGGATCTCATGCAGTCAATTTCAACATCTGAACCGCTAGCCAACAGAATAAAAAATAAAAAAATAATGAAATCTATCCGAGAATATTTATTTATTTATTTGTTGTTTGAAAACTAACATGATTGCGATGGTTCTTAGCTACATGGCGGATAGATTGTCTCGGGAATTATTAAAAAGTATTAATGTTATGATTATAACACATAAAAACACATTATCATTACTTAATTTTCAAGCTAAGACACCTCACTTTTAATTACAAATGCAAAAAGTTTACAACTAAAAATAACTAAATCTTGCATAAATTTAACGACTAACATGCTTATTCATAAACGTTGTTTAACTTTTAATCACCAATTTAAATAATGTTTAACAAAATGTTTATTCATAAACGCTATTTATAGTTAATCATTTGTTTAAATATACTCTTAAATAGCTGTCACTTTGAACAACCTCGGACCATTGTTTAAAACCTTAATTAAACAAAATGGCTGACTAAATTTCAAACAGCTGATTTTATATGCAATGACAAAATGCAACAAATAGCCATATAATATGGCTTATTTGTGTATTCTTATGAATTTTCTATAATACACGCATTGAAATATTTTGATTTCGTTGAAGTTTGGACAAGTTTAGACGGGATATGTTGGATTTTGGAACAATATAGGACTATAACAACATGTTTTATTATGGAGATGGCCAATGACTCCTATGAAGAAACAAATAGGTTTCCATAGAATTTTTTATGATATTGGTAGCAAAAAAGACGACAGATTTTCTGATGGCGAGAATTTCACGCCGCCTAGAGGCAACAAAGATGGCAATGGTGAGTTATAACCTGAGGCTGGGATGTTAAGCCCCGAGCGAAAGTAATTTTACCGGCTACTTTATTCTACAAACCGGAACAATTCAATAGCAAGCGCTGGTGTTATGACGGCAGGAATAGGTAAGGCGGTGGTACCAATCAAAACAAAAAAAAGCAGGTAACACCGTGACATCTGACTCGGTGGTAGAGTTCCGCAGCGACTCGTCCGGATTGGTACCATCGCTTTACCTATTCTATGTCTCTAAGCGGTATGAGTTTCTTACCATCAGGAAATCCGTCTGCTTGTTTGCCTTCCAATATCATTAAAAAAACTTATCTGCTCAGCAATTGCCGTTGCTAGTGTGATGTTTTGTGTTCATGATTGAAAACTTTACCTAGTACAATAATATTATAAAAACATTAGAAATCAACGGTTGCACTCCGATTAATCATAGTATGAAAAGCAGTGACAGCATAGTATCCTCTCCGTCTTATGAGTTTTTGTTGTTTATGTTTTTTTAACGTGTCTACATGCGACTTAAATATTTTTACAAATCATCATTTAAAATAGTTTTCACTTCAAAATTGTCGTTGCTGTGGATATTTCACTATCAGTGCTTCTACTTCAGTAACTAAAAACGAAATAATTCATTAAAAAGCGGCTGAGTTCCGTTTTGTGACCAATGAACAAATGAGTTGGTGGTATAATACCAAGTAGTTTTAATTTTGCGCCAACTACGAACCTGGGACCTCACGAATTCAAGTCCGACGCCGGACTACTAGACCACAGAGGCGACGAGGCCACAAAAGAGGATCATCCAGCAACAATAAAAATATTAGAAAAATGTATATTTACAATTTTAACAAGACGGTTTTCGTTGTGGTCATTCAGCTGATGATTTTTTAGTTTACTTAACACAACGATGGGCGCAAGCAGTTAAAAGCAAGGGAGAAGCATTGGCTGTCAGTTTGGACATAGCGAAAGCCTTTGTGGTACAATTGGCCTATCGAAACTTTCTTATAACGGTCTTCCTGAGAAATTGTGCAAATGGGTCACTAGTTTTTTGATGCAGCGTAGCATCAAGGTCGTTGTCGACGGTTTATGCTCGGAGTCCAAGTTCGTCAATGCTGGTGTTCCCCAAGGTTGTGTGATTTCTCCTACTCGGTTTCTTCTGTCATCGAGAACCGGAACCACTTGTGTCTAAAGTTAAAAATCTTTTGTCCGAAATTTTGTTTTGGAGGCAGCAGAATCTAGTGCAATTTAAACCTAGTAAGACAAAAGTTTGCGCGTTTTCCGATAATAAGACGCCTTTTATCGCATCTCCTCGATTTAACAGCGTTTCTCTAACTGATACAGCCTGCATTCGTGTGCTCGTCATTGACATTTCGAGTAATGTTCAATTTCGTGGTCATCTGTAGGAGAGGGCTCAAATTAGCCTCTAAAAGACATGGTGTGCTCAGTAAAGTGAGACAGTATTTCAAGCCGACCCATCGCATACAACTATACAAAGCCGAAATTCGGCCTCACATGGAGTACTGTTCTCAACTCTGGGCAGGGGCTCCCCAGTACCAGCTCCTTCTTCATCTTGATGAGTGGCGATCTACAACTGTGCGATTATGAAAACATTTCTTACCCCGCACAACACCTTTGTGGAATCAGTTACCAAGGGTGGTATTCCCAAACGATTATGACTTAGGAACTTTCAAGAAAAGAGCGTGAGTACGCTCTTTTCCTTAAAGGTTGGCAACGCATTTGTGATACTTCTGATGTTGCAGATGTCCGTGGGCGGCGGTAATCACTTTCTGTCAGTAGATCCACTTGCTCATTTGCCTCCTCTTGTGTAAAAAAAATTACCATAACCACAATTTCGGTAAACGTTTTGATTTGATTAATCTTTTTAATGTGGTTGTAAATTATTTGGCGAAATTTTGATGTAGTTTCAGGGATTGGCAACGCACTATTATCGTGTTTACTGTCTTTAAGTGAAGTAAAGTGTATTTGCTTCATTGTAAATAACTAGGAAATTACCAGGATATTAGTCTGGGTCTTTCCCTTTAATCTACTAAATTAGAAAGTTCAAGTTTTGTTTCAAAATGGTGACTACACAATAAAGCAGCTTGAGTGCGTATGAAAACGAAAGTGAGAAAAATATTGTGATTAATCATGTTTCTAAAATTTTATGTAGTTGGTTGTTTTTAACATTGTAATAAAGTATACTATATTCGTCAGTTAATGATAGATTGTTAATTATTTTCCATTTATAATTGTGACCGTCATTAAAAAATAAGTATCAAAATGAGCATTGCTAAGACTAGACATATTTGAGCGAGACCAAGACCAAGACTGGATTTTGGCGCTTGCTGCGCAAGACGAGATATTTTGCTTCCCTCAACATTTTCTCACGCATTTAGTAGAGCGACTCCGAGAAACAGATTGATTTGACACCAGCCTCTGAGTTCCCTCTTTCCACATCTAGACTGAGCTTAAAGTAACATGCCTACCAAATTGATGCATGGCGGTCCTGAAGTGTGTGATTCCGAAGGTATTTCTTACCTTGCACATCACCTTTATTGAACATCCATTCACCGTATACTCTTAAACAACATTTTCCAAAGTGTGCAGTATCGCCCCAATGTGGACACTAGAGGCCTCTGAGGGGCGGTAAAGGGCTTATAAAAAATTGGGGGCGATTGGTGACTTGTAACTTAAACTACTTCATATTTTAAAATTCAGTGAAATTAAATCTTCTGAGTAGATAATAATTAGATTATAATTAGATCCTGTACTATCCTAGAAATATAACGTAAACGATAAAATAGGATAAAGATTTTGAAAAGACAATGATTTTGAAGACACGCTTGTCGTTATAAAGTTTCATTTTTATTTTTCTCTCTGCCAATTAATTATGTAACATTATTTTAATTTTATTTCAAGCAAGAGTTTAGCGATATTGAAATATTCAAGATAAAAAGTAGGAGCGCTTCAAAATTACTGATTTTCAAAGTGGGTATTACCAATCAATTTTTATTGTACCAGTCACTTATATAGTCCTGTGAGGTTGTAAGAACCTCGCGGTTGGCATCATATTAGCCATTCAAAAAAAAACAGTCAATTAAGTATAGAACGTCATGAACCAGGACAGTCAGACAATCCAGTATTAAGCTTTCTAGCGTAAATGTACCCTAGATATTTGATATCGTGGGGAGTAAGACGGATAAAGAAGCAATAAGACTGATATTCATTGCATACAACATATTTTATATTTTTTAAGACTCTTTACAATTTTAATTTATATTAAATTTCAGGTAATAAAATTAGGATTATGCCAAGATGAAAGCGTCTGTATAGGATGTGAAGTAAATAAAAACATGGAATCAGCGGAGGAACTGCTAGAACTGTGTGCTGATGCTGCATTAGATGGAGTATCTGTCGTGGCAGTAGCCACAGATACTGGTGAAGTTGCGTCGGTTGCATTTAACAAAATTCAGGTTGCTCGTTTTATTAATCAATTCAATTATTATTGTCACAAAGTGCTGTCAAATAACAAATTTTAATAAATCAGCAAAACGAAGACTTACTTTGCATCTGTAGAAAAATATTGCTCCAAACTAATGATTCAATAATATCAGAATTGTAATTTATATCAAATAAATTGTTTTAACAGCAGTTTTGACGAAAGACTCTTCGAGAGGTTCGCCAAATTAATCCTAAGTGGATATTGTGAAGTGAAACACCCTTTCATGTTTGATTAAATTTGTATGTGTATATATTTATGATAAATGTCCATTTTTACGTGACAACGTCTTATAATTCGATGGAGCCGGCTGCGCGCACCAAAAAACATGACTCATGCGTCGTTACCTCGCTCTGAGGCGTGCCATTTAAGGCTTGAAGTGCAAGCGAGAGCGTGGAACGAGCGACAAAGAGGCACAATCGGCCTCCGTTCTTATGTTGTTCAACTATCGTCAGTGAACCGACTTTATAGACAACCGCTTTTTTAAAATATTTAAAAATCCTTTGTGTAAAGGCTTAGTGATAATGGTGGTGATTCTGCTGTTCACAAACTAAACTTATTTTAGATGCATGCTATCTTTCTCAAATGCAACAAAAACAAAAGAGATGGAACAGTTTAGACGTGTCAGATTGGTGCGGACATGTCTAATCGTGATGTTTTTAATCAACATTTTCCGAGTGACAGATTAAACGTCTGTAGAAGTGACGTGTACGGTCTAATTTGACAGCACTAAAAGTGTTTTGTTTCCTTCTGTTACTTTCGTTGAAAGAAGACAGGGATAACTTAAAATTAGTTTATTGAGTGCACAACAAAATTACCACCAATGTCAAGGAGAATTTCAGCAAATATTAATAAGTGAGCAACTAGCATTTCTATCTAGAAACTTCCACTTGTTTTACTATTCTCTGATTGAATGCTTATAATAGTTTATCACACTAATAAAGTTTTGAGAAATGTTTGCACTGTGGCTATGAATATTTAAATGTTCGCAAATTCACAAGTCTGGAAACAATACCGTTGTGGATTCCCGGTAGTTGGAAAACGTTATATTTGAAAGTTGAAAATTTTGTTAGTCGACTTTAAAAGGAAAAAAATTAAAGAAAAGTATCTTATAAATGACGAACATGTTGTTTTCAAACAAACGGAATAAAATTAAGGACTGTCAGCAAGCGAGTACCTCGTGCTGAAATAAAATCATAGTACAAACACATTCATATATTTAAATCAGTACCCATGCGGGGTAGGCAGAGAGTATGCCAAATATCGCAATTCGTATCTACTCACCTGCCAAAGCATAGCTGTCATACAAGCACTAGCTTCGGATAATACACGAGCGTTTAGGTCATGTCATATCAAGCCAAGGTTTTGCCGGTACCAACAATCATCCAGAATCGTATCGTATACCAACACTTTAAATCCCAGCTTCTCTGTGATCTCACTGTTGCGAATACAAATGATAGTAACAGAGTTTATTAAAGAAATTTATTGTACTTAAACTGTCACACACAAAATGTGAAATTAGATTTTTCATTATTCAGTAATTATTTTCTCGGGTTCTATTCTAGTTTGCCATGACTATAGATATTGATTTTTGAAATGAATCTTTAAAAAGAGAAAGCACTATTTACAATATCATAATTATGTTCTTTCCAATACATGTGTTGAAACTTTAAGGCAGTTTTTCGTTATGGTAGTACTGTTAAAATTATGCGCTTCGGTTATAGTAGTCAAGCTCCGGAAATCCGAATATATTTTAAAGAATGTATTGTATCGAGTTATTATTATAAAATTACCCATTCCATTACAATTTAGATTTTAGATAAATCAGCCATTTAGAAACAAAAGTATAAATTGTAAAAAAGAGTAAAAAGTGTTAAGCCGAAGCGCATATTTTAAATAGTAATTAGTACAATACATCCTTCGAATATCAAGACAAAAGATCTACACAAAAAAATCGTGACTCAAATGACATTTGGTTTTTTTGGTGCATTTTACTGAATGATTTAATATCAAACCAACATCCAATTAAAAATACCCAAACAAAAAAAATGTGAATCTGTTTTCTCATTTTAATAATGTTACTATCTATAAAAAAAACATTTTTTTTTTCATTTTACTTAGTAAAATCAGTGAATGATTGAGCAGTTAATAATAGTTAAGTACCACATTTACGAATTGAATGGCTTTTTAAATGGAAGCGTCCATTCATTAAGGAGTAAATCAGACAATAAAATGCACTACAATATTTAAAAAAAACAAAAGTCATTTTAGTTTCGTTTTTTTGCGTGTGGATATTTTAAATTGGATTTTGTTGTAAGACCCAACCGTCCAAAAGTTTTAATAATTACTAACCATTATTAAAACAATTTCTCTCTATGATTCCTTCAATAGCAAATCGATTTTGATAGCTCTTTTTTAAAAAGATAGGTCATGTTTCCGTGGTCATATAGGTCGTAAGGATAACTGAAAAATTTATGCATTATTAAGTATAACCCAACAACTACTTTCCACATAATATTTTTACTTTTTATTTTTATTGTTTAGCCAACCGGTTTCGCTATACAAGCATCGTCAGGGCTATATAACAACTGAAGCTTTGTTGAAAATAATACCGCTTCATTGTCATCCTCAAAAATGACGGTATTTAAATAAAAAATACTGAGTGATGACATTAATAAACAAATTTGAATTGACTGGGTTGACGTTAGATTTTCCCCCATTATATTCTCTTCTAGGATCTTGATAAAACTTATATTATTATATAAGTTTTATCAAGTTTACAAGTTTACAATTTCGAAACCTTTTGCTAACTTTTGGAAAAATAATAATTAAATCGGTTACAAATCGGTACCCAATGAAATAGCTTCAATCGGTTTTCGCAGTTTAGTGTGCTTAATCATTTTTGAAAGACTATTCAATGATATTTAGATCAGTAGATATGTAGGTATCTGATATTCATTGCCACATTAACTCGATTCCTGCTTATTCTACTATTATATAGCCTTTAGAGCAATTAAGCTATGTTAGTGGTATAAATTATTGTTTATTAATCTCTGGAGTGGAATTACGTTAAATTGCACTAGGTGGCGCGGGCGAACACCGTGCTATGTGGCTAACACTAGTGTTAATAATTTTCTAATCTACGGCTAGGTTCACACGTACTACAACCACATCAAAATTACAACTGCACTACAATCAGGTCACATAGTCGGATACAATTTTGCAACTGTCAACTGCTGTGCAAGAGTGTTTCTTCTTCGAAATTTTTATGGCAAAAGATAGAGTACAAGCGTGCGACTGATAGTGAGAGAAGCGCAGCCTAGAGACACCTCAGTTGTTGTAAGTGGGTCGCTGTCCTGAGGTCGGGGTGTTAGGCCCAATAATGAAAGTTTCCCCTGCGCTCCGGACTGGAACATGACATTGTCATTATGACGGCAGGAATAGGTAAGCCGCCTTACCCGGGCAAGTTGTCGCTCCACACTCTACCACAAGTGGTCATGATGGTAATGACCCATTCCGCCTTTGCCCCCTCTTACGAACTGCCAGAATCGACGACAAATTCTACACATACGACCCGGACCAACGCGGAATAATTCCACAAGTTTATTCAGTCAAGGCGTATTACATTGAGTTGCTAAATATAGAACTATAATTTGTATTTTATCGTTACCACAACGCAACTTCCAAAACCCTCTGCTTGACAACTTTTTGCTGTTGCGATGTGTGTAAACGCGTGAAACAGCACTAAGATCCCTTAAATACCATTTTGTGGTTTAATAAATCTAAAAAAAATTGTTACCTGAAGTTTTAGGTTTATCGTGGCTTTTGTAGAAAGAAAAAGTGTGATAAGAGCATTAGGAATGAATTACGAAGTGCTGACAGTGTCTGGCTTCTGTGGAGGTGCTTTATTATAATCCTTCGCAGTACCTATAGTCAAATTATATTTTAAATATATCTAGGTGCTTATGACATTTACTTCGGTATTAATACAAGCGCTGCTTGTATTAATGTTTTGTGCTGTCTTGTGCTATGTACTAAAGATATACCAAAATTATTTACCTCTCCTTCGGGAGCCCATTTACATATAAAAAAGGCCAATGTTGGAAATTTATTTTAACACTTATTAAGCCCATTTTAAATTAATGTCTTCTTTTAACGATAGTAATAGAAACAGACAAAGCACATTTAGTACTGCCAGTTACTTTGTAATTGACATTTCTGCAGATTTTTATTCTATTTCTCAGAAAACGTAACGTTGATTGTAAACGTCATAGTATGGTATGGTAAATCGGTGGCGTAACGCTCCCTGACCGTATTCGTAACAGTGAAGAGAGGAATTGGAAGAATTGAAAGAAAGGGCTTGCTCCGCTTGTTCTTTTATGTGGAAAGAATGAAAGACGAAACATTGCCGAGGCAGATATGCAATGCGAATGTGGATGGATGTAGGTACCCGGGTAGACCAAGGTTGACATTCCACAATCAGACTACTCGGAAATTTTCCGAGGGTGGTGTCAAGAATCTCCGAAACCGGCGTGTTTGTATGAAAAGGGTAATTAATGTGAAGGAAGCCAGACAGATTTGTCAGGATCATGAGCCAGACCTCACACGATACTCTCTGCTTACACCGAGTTGTTGGCCGAGCAATTGCTTAACAAACGTATTCCAAGCAAAATTGTCATTCAAATACTTTGAACTCAGACAATTCATAAAAGCTTATCTTACTTCTTTTAAAAATACAGATTTTAAAAACATTAAAAGGTACATCTCTTATATCTCTAGGCAACTTTCTGTAGCTAAATGTATCAAGTATTTACTAATTTTATGCTGACGAGTTTTGTATACTGCTTGATATTTTAAATTTATTTACTGTACTCATGTCCTGTCCATGAAAATTGTTTTTTGTATCATCATCCGTTCAGGTGTACTGCAACCAAACGAAATGAGGATTCATTTTTATATATACACTAGCGGCCCGCCTCGGTTTCGCACTTGTATAGCCACAGGTATAAAATATACAGATAAAACTTTCTATATTTGATATTTTCCATCGTCGGCGCTTGGTAAAACTTCCAATCTTGTAGTTTAAGTTTTAGATATGATGCTGTTTAAGTAAAACCGGTAGGCTATTTACAAATTAAAAAAATTGTAAGTGTAACAGTACAAGTGTTTCTTTGTTTAAATATATGAATAAACCTATCTCTTCAATCACTTTATCTTTTAAAAAAACCCCAGCAAAATCCGTTGTGTAGTTTTAAAGATTTAGTTTCATACAAAGGGACATAGAGACAGAAGAAGCGACTTTGTTTTATGTAGTGATTTCAAATCATGGACAGAAACGACAGACGCAGATTTTTAATAACTATCAAATTTCTTGCAGATATTAGTGAGTCACGATAACGATTTTTGGCTGCATTTTGTATAAATTTGTTCAGTTTGTGCATAACTTTGCACAAATTGTTAGCTATTCAAATTTCATCAAAATTATATTTGGCATTTGGCGTGAAAGAACATCAATCAAACAGACAGACTTTCGCTTTTATAAGGAACGCACGAAGTAACTAGCATAGACGTATGGATATTTTTAATTTTACATAGTAAGTTTTCATAAAACCTAATAAAGATTAATTTTGCAGGTAAAATCAACAAATGCATCAGAGAAGTCTTTTTTCGAGATCTTCGCTGAAGAGCGTTGCAAACAAGAATCCTCCCGAGCACTCATTCAATTCATGGCAAATGTGGACGAAAGATGCAGTTTGTTTGACAAGTGTGTATATTTTCCATTTTTTGAGTATAACATCCTTACATATAAGTCGTTGGGTTCAATTCTAAATAACTGAATACCTTAGAACTTCTTGTATCTTTTTAATTGCAAAGATTTGCACTATCACATTGTGGGACTTAGTGTCTTCGGCTAGTCGTGGGTGCCCTGGATATACCTCTGCCTACCTCTTCGGGGATATGGGCGTTAAGTTACTTTTTTTTAAGTTAAAATATGTCAGTAATACGAGTCAACAATAATCACAAAACTTTCTAACAATCTATGTACATATACAAAAACGAATCCCACGTTGCGTGGTCATGTCATCTCGCGTGAACGTATAGACCAGTTTTGCTAGTTATTTTTTGTTGTGTTACCTATTGTCAGGAGAAGATTCTTATGAAGAGAAATACCGAGAAAAATTGCAGAATATAGGAAAAACAATTTTACATATTCTAGAAAGAAAGCACATTTCAAATGATAAGAAGTTCGCTGGGTCAGCTAATAACTAATAAATATTTAAGTTTGATAAATTAAGAAAACAGAAAGAAGTAGAATCTAAGAAGTATGCGTAGTCAAGTGGACAAATTGACAATAAACATAAGAAAAAAGCAGTTTCAATTATTAGAGATAACAATTTGACCACCTCGTTGGTCGAGTGGCTAACTACGCCGACCAACCGCGAAGCTCGGGTTCGATTCTCGACGGGGGCAGGAATTTGTTTGATGAACATTTAAATGTTTGCACTTCCGGGTCTAGGTGTTTATTAAATTTATTCTCGTATCTATTTAAGTATTTCTATGTATTAGAATCATTGACTAACACCCATAACACAAGCATATAATTTGCTTACTTTGGGGTTAGATTGAATTTGTGTAACTTGTCCAGAGATATTTATTTATTTATTTTATAATTCTCTATAGTCATCTAACAACAGCTATCTATGAATGCGAATATGTATAGGTGACCAAAATGTGAACTGTGTGTTAATTGTGATATCAGAGAGAACAGAGTGAGAGATTTAAAATAAACTGTCGGTGAGAAATAGAGCAAATTGCATCTTCCGTTGGTTCGGTTTTTAATGAATTATATGGTAGGTATGAAGATATTGTGACTGGCAGGAGTAAAGGAAACAATGGCAAGTATGTTAGGATATCGAGACAGTCAAAGTGTTAGTGGCTTACAGTCACTAACACCGTAACATCTGACTAGGTGGTAGAGTTTCGCAGCGACTCACCCGGATTGGTACCACCGCCTTACCTATTCCTGGCGTCATAACGTCATGACGTGTTCCAGTTTGGAGGATAAGGTAGCCGGTAAACTTACTTTTGTTCGAGGTCTAACATCAGGGCCTCAGGTTAGCAGCGCACCATTACCACCTTTGGTGTCTCCAGGCGGCGTGAATTGCTTACCATCAGAAAATCCGTCTGCTTGTTTGCCTTCCAATATCATTAAAAAAGAGGGAAAAAGAAATATCTACTTTGAAGGTGCCCAGATATACAACAGATTGCCTGATAATATTAGGGAGGTAAAAGTCTTCAAATATTTAAAACCAATGTCCGAAAATTCCTTCAAAACATTTTTTAAGTAATTGAACGTATATGTACTTCTGTTGTTAAGTGTATGGGACGAAGTTTGTTTGTATATTTTTGTGTCTATACTTTATTTTATTGTGAAATTGTGTCAGAGTTAAAAATTGTTTGTGTGTTTGCCTGTGTCTATAAATCTGTACCTACATGTGTGCGCCTACTTGCATGTTTGTATGTGTGTGAGTAGGAAAGATAGAAATATAAACATATCTACCCATAAAATTGTTAACTTTATACGGCCAAAACATTAACTACAAAATAACTTATCTAGTTGCGCGATATCTTTGTATTTGTTTCTTGTTGTTGTCGTCAACTGCAACATAATATGTTAGAAAGAATATTGACCAAACAACCGTCCACAGTAATTATTAATTGTTATACATGAGTGTTTTTAATGGTTTACATGTAAAAAATCGCCTCTGTAGTCTAGCGGTCCGGGTGTTGGACTTGACTGCATGAGGTGCCGGGTTCGAATCCCGGGTCGGCCAACACAAAGTAAATTGGATTTTTCCAATTTTCTAATAAAAAAATGTTGGTCGGGATTGGAAATGTGCCCGGTTGGCGATAGGCTTGCCATCTATCACATTGTGAGACTTAGTGTCTTCGGCTAGTCGTGGGTGCCTTGGTTGTACCTCTGCCTACCTCTTCGGGGATATGGGCGTGAAGATACTTTTTTTACATGTAAAAAGCTACAAAATGTTTAAAGTGTTTTTAATATGTAAGTGTATGTAAAATGTATAATAGGTATTTCTCAAGTAAGTGAGTACAATGTATTCTTTTTGAGAAAATAGAAATATTAAACCATAAAAAACATTACTAATAATTCATTGTCATCACTTGATAATTTATCTGGATAATTTTTATGATATTGGAAAGCAAACAAGCAGTCAAGTTTGGATGGATTTTGATGGAAACAAATTAACGCCGCATAAAGATACCACAGGTGGTAATGGTGCGTTGCTAAACCGAAGCCGGGATTTTAGACCCCGAGCAAAAGTAAGTATACCGGCAACCTTATCCTTTGAACTGGGGCACGTCAACAGCAAGTTATGCCGTTATGGTGGTGAAGGCGGTGGTACAAATCCAGGCGAGTCGCTGCGTCACTCTTAAACCTAGCCAGATGTCACTGAGTGGTGGGCTAGTGACGGTAAGTGTATGTTTGCCTTTTATGAGCTGATTGGCAGGAAGGTAGGCTGGTCTATTCTGCAAAGGAGCCCGACCCAACGCAGGGTTCCATATAAATATATTTTTTATGACATTGAAAGGCAAACAAGCACACGCATTTCTTAATGGTAAGAAATTCACGCCGCCTAGTGACACCAAAGATGATAATAGTTCGGTGCCAACCTGGGCCGGAATGTTAGGTCTCGAGCAAAAGTAAGTTTACAGGCTACATTACCCTCTGAACCAGCACACGTCAATGGCAAGCACTGACGTAACTGAGCAGGAATAGGTACCAACACAGTGGTACCAATCCGGGTGAGTTGCTGCAACGGTGTTAGTGGCGGTAAGCTTATGCTTGCATTTTACGAGCTACCCGTCAAGAAGGCAGATGATCTATTCTGCAAAGGAGCCCGGACCAACACGAGGAAAAATATAGTAAAACGATACTATCGTTTTAATATTACAACTTATTGTAAGAAATTCCAACATTTCATAGCTATTATTATTTTGTGTTTTCAAACAAAAAAAGACAAATTATTATTTAATTACCTTCTTAAATTTTAGCATAGGTATGTTTAAATTGTTTAATGTTAATAAATTGTGATAATATTTTTAAATGGAAATCACCGAATAGATGTTGATGCAACATATTTCGCTTGGAAGTGAATTTCAGCAATAACCTATATGACGTATAATAACCTAAAACGTGATGCCAAAACTTTGGACCACTTTTTACGAAAATAGCGCGGACACAGGAGCATAAAATTTGGCACAGTTATAGTTTATGTGTAGGAGATGTGCAGAACGTTAATATTTTTTAATAATAATGCTAATAAAGTACATAAAATCAATAAATAAAACATGACCCACACTACCATGCATTTGACACACACAAACAAATATATTCATGATAACGATAAAAGATCACAGATGGCGCACCAAAAAGTTTGGAAACAAAGTAGTTGGTGTTTGAGAAATGGAGATAGCGTTCTTATCAACAAGATATTACAATTTATTATGGTCGAATTTCGACCAACGGTCGACCACTAGTAAGGTTTAAAATGCAATGTAATTGTGAGTTTCATGTTTTCCTCATACAAATTCATTTCTTGAGGTTACACTGTCCAAATCCTTAGAGTATTAACATAAACTTAAACATAAAATAAAATAAAACATAAATAAAACATTAAACATAAAATTTGACATAAACAAATGACTTATATTTCATCTTCGTTCCCCGTGATACAGAATAGACTAACCGCCTTCCTGTGCAAGGCAGCTAGTAAAAGGCGAGCGTAGG
>NJDC01002131.1:140397-165319 GCA_002245475.1 Calephelis virginiensis | reverse complement strand
TTCTATGTATTAGAATCGTTGACTAACACCAATAACACAAGCATATAATTTGCTTACTTTGGGGTTAGATTGAATTTGTGTAACTTGTCCAGAGATATTTATTTATTTATTTTATAATTCTCTACAGTCATCTAACAACAGCTGTAAATCATACAAATCAGTTTATGAAAAATACTATCTATGAATGCGAATATGTATAGGTGACCAAAATGTGAACTGTGTGTTGGGTGTGAGATCAGAGAAGACAGAGAGGGAGATTTAAAATAATCTGTCGGTGAGAAATAGAGCAAATTGCATCTTCCGTTGGTTCGGTTTTTAAGGAAAGACTGTGAAAATAGACGTATATGGTAGGTATGAAGTGTATGCTTGCCTTTTATGAGCTGATTGGCAGGAAGGCAGCTGGTCTATTCTGCAAAGGAGCCCGACCCAACGCAGGGTTCCATATAAATATATTTTTTATGACATTGGAAGGCAAGCAAGCACACGCATTTCCTAATGGTAAGAAATTCACGCCGCCTAGAGACACCAAAGATGGTAATAGTTCGGTGCCAACCTGGGCCGGAATGTTAGATCTCGAGCAAAAGTAAGTTTACAGGCTACATTACCCTCTGAAGCGGAACACGTCAATGGCAAGCAGTTAGATTCAATTTGTGTAACTTGTCCAGGGTTATTTATGTATTTACTAGTGGTCGCCCATTGGTCGTAATTCGACCATAATAAATTTTAATATCTTGTTTATAAGAACGCCATCTTCATTTCTCAAGATCCAACTACTTTGTTTCCAAACTGTATGATTATATAGGATTTTAAACTTAAATCGTCGCGATTTAATAACATTTTTAATTATTTATAAATCCCGTCGTGACCAAGGCCTATGCAACTAGGCCGAAATATCGACAAATAAAATAAAAAGAGATCGTGAGTATCCCATATAAATAATTAAAAATGTATGATTATAGTTTGAGCGCCATCTGTGATCTTTTATCGTTATCATCAATATATTTGTTTGTGTGTGTCAAATGCATGGTAGTGTGGCTAATGTTTTATTTATTGATTTAATTTACTTTATAAGCATTATTATTGAAAAATATTAGCGTTCTCCTCTTCTCCTAGACATAAACTATAACCATCTTATTATTAAACACGACCTAAGGTAGGAGTAAAATTAAGTTGATATTATAGTCTGTATCACATTGTAATAGAGACTATAATATGAGGTTGAATCTTGGAGTACTTTACTCCGTGTTTATTATATAAGACGGCTAGTGTGCCAAATTTTATGCTCCTGCGTCCGCGCAATTTCCGTATAAAGGCGTCCAAAGTTTTGGCATCACGTATTAATATATAGATTATTTACTATACTTTCAGAATGTATGCTTATTACATCGAATCGAATCCGAGTCTTTTTTATAGTTGGAACTTTTAGGCTAGTACTTTTAAACCACTACCAACCAGGCAGTTTAAACATGACTGTAAAAAGCATTTTCTAAGTAAATTAATTAACTGATATACATTCACGTTGGAGCAATTAAAATACCAAATGTGAGAACAGCTTGATTTAAAATATACTTCAATGAAGAAAGGAGCTTCATTTTTGATATACCAAATATGAAATTTAATTTCTTACTGTAACAAACAGTTGTTTTGTTGGTCTGAAAATATATGGCTAGGGCCAAATATAAACGAGAATATATGCTTGAAGCGTGAGTAATTAAAATTTAACGACGCGACTGTACTCGTTTGAAGGTAGCGCCGAAGAGCAAAAAGAGGCTGCATTGTTAATTAGCAAATTGAACGCGACGTACACGGGTCGTAAAAGCATACATTAGTTGTCTAAACTCTCTACGCATTTCCCGTGTTGGTCTGGGCCCCTTTGCAGAATAGACCATCTGCCTTCCTGTGCCAGACAGCTCGTAAAAGGGAGCATAGGCTTACCGTCACTAACACCGTGTCATCTGAGTAGGTGGTAGAGTTTCACAGCGACTCATCCTGATTGGTACCACCGCCTTACCTATTCCTGCCGCCTAACGTCATGACTATTAATATTATAAAAAAAGAATTTCATTTTTTTTCAAATGAAATTCTTGTTACGAATAAGGCTTAATAAATTAGAAAAAAACATTGATCGTCTTTGTGCTCTAGGTCCGTTTGTATGACTTGACTTCATGAGGTCCCGGGTTCAATTTTTGGCTCGGTCACATGAAATTGTATTTTATCAATTTGATCCTGAAACATCTATGGTGTGTATAAGCAACGGTTGTCACCTACCATCAGGAGAGTCAAGTATTTGTTCGCTAAACTCTCACGTCAAAAACAGATGCGTTTGGTTTATTTAACCAATGAAATTCAATTTTTCAGATACAACGTGGATTGCAGTTTTGAAATAATGTTCTTAGCTACTCTCCGCGAACATAGAAAACAAAAGCTTGCTACACACTTGGTCAAATCATCCATCGAAGCAGCTAGAAAATTTAAAGCTGGCCCTATAGCTCCTATGACAGTGAAAGATCTTGGTTCGAAATATTCGATGATGGAACAACGGAAACCAATAACAAACTATCCAAAAATTTGCCAAGCTATCTGGACGGGCCGGGGAACACAGAAAATTGGAAAGGAAGTAGGTTTTACGGTGCACTTAACTGTGTCCTTTTCTGAATTTATATTTAACGGAAAAACCTATTCAGAGCGTATTGGAGATGATAATGCTTTTTGTGAAGTAGTTGCAATGCTTTTACAATGAAGGATATTTACAATTTGGTTTCAAAAGTTTTAACGCATTAAAACGTTAATTAACTTACTTTAAATTAAAATAAATAAATAATAATAAGATACAAAGTCCATCTACTTATACGAAATAAAACTTAAGAGCAGCTGTTTTTTACTGATTAGAAAAATAACTAGAGATTAGGAACTATTTGGCACGGGCCGCGGTATACGAAATTCTAAAGTTATACTCGACTTTCCCTACATTTGAAGACTGTAGTTCTGAGCAGGCTATGTATTTATCTGTTTTTTTGTTACTACCAGATTACTCCGTAAATAACGAAATTGCCTTTTTTACACTACAGTTTATACATACAAGTGTGTACAAAGTCGTGGGCAACAGCTTGTGATTCATTTTCATAAAGTTTATTCTTCTTCAATTTTACGTTCCGGTAAATTATGACTTCACGCCCGTGCATAAAATACATTCCACTTAATTAGAGCGATTATTACTTTTTGTCTTAATATCTGCAACATACATCTGAATACAATTTAAATACAAAATATTTAAAATAAAAATATGTTTTTGCAAACGACTACGCAATACGTAATAATATATTCAAACCGGAATAATAGCTTCATTAACCCGACTTTGTTTCGAAATATGTTTTGAAATGTTTACTTTTAAAAATGAAAGTTGTGATATTTAATTTTTAATAACAGTAATTAGCATCAGCCAAATCTGAGTTTCCCCCTAGCTTAACACTTCGGCGAAGTGAGCGATTAAAGCAAATAGGAAGATAGGTACGACGAAAACGGGAATACAGCTTTAGCAAAGTTGGACGTCCACGCTTTGTCATGACGCTATTGCATATAAGATACTCGTATAACGAGTGTCATGTTAGTAATACTAAATTGATCACCTCGTTGATCGATGAGTGAAGCGTACACCTTTAGCTACACAGATTATCCAGAAGGCTCGGGTTCGATTACTGACAGAGATGCGTTTATCTGAAGCTCACAGTTGTCTTAGCAAAATCAGTTTACGCAAGCGATTGCGGACAATAGGAATCAGATGCATGTTTTGTCTAAGTTACGTCTTTCATTTCGTATCGAATACCGTGAATTTTGTTTTATTTCAGAGATCGAAATTATTATCTTTAATCGCTCGTCTCGAAAATTATAGCTGCTTAAATGTTATCTTTTATACTGCGTATAGCTAAATTATGATAAGAGTAAAGTTTTTTTGACTAGGAGGCAGAAATCTGCAACTAAACGTGAAACGTTGAACGAAGTGTACTTTTTGTAAAACTTTAAGATTTTTTTCAATAGAACCAAATTTATTAAATAGTGTTTCAGTTCTCAAACTCCTTTAAAGAATTTTATGGACTATTAGTACGCATAAAAAAGCATCTTAAAGCCCATATCCCCGAAGAAGTAGGCAGAGGCACAACCAGGGTACCAGCGACTAGCCGTAGACAATGATTTCCACAATGTGATAGGTGGCAAACCTATCGCCGATCGGACACATATCCAATCCTGAGCAACTTTTTTTCATTATAAAAATGGAAAAGCCCCATTTTCTATTTGTTGCCCAACCCGGAAATCAAACCCGGGACCTCATAAAGTCAAGTCCAATACTTAGACCGCTAGTCCACAGAGGCGAAAAGATAAAAAAAATTGATAAAAAGTTAATATTAATTATTCCATTCCAAATGTCTAGTTTAATATATTCTCGAGGGCGATTTGATATTATTGGAGGTATACCACCATAAATGATACTAATAGAAAAGTGTGATATATATTTCTGACATACGATCTCATTAGTGAGTTGTCAAATGTATTCAGAAACCAAAGGAATCCAATAAGTAGTGAATGAGGCGAGTACCTCAAACCTCATGAAACTTTGAAGCGGAACTCCCGGCATTCAGGACTCGCAGATCGATCCTGTGCCAAGGGAACCATCCAAGTAATGATCAATTAGTAAAAGTATTTTCATTGTGCGAAGTTTCCTCTCAAACTCTTTGCTACAGTCTGTTCGGAGAATTAAATCTACTACGAAGTCTTTATAAATAATTTTAGTTGCTTTAGTCTAGTCAGTATTAAAGTATAAGCTCCTGGTTCGATTTTCAGTTTCTAAGTATTTTTTGCAAGAACCTGGACCAAGATGAGATTTTTTCTTTTTTAGGGGGGATTTGATTTTATGTATATTATCTACAACACAAGGATTATCATTGCGTTGCCAACGTTTGAGGAATTAGTGCGTTTTTTTCTTGATGGTTTTAAAATTTTGCTAAATGGGTGTTTTCTATGTTATCTGCGCAACAAAATTGTAGAGGAAAGCCGCATAAGTAACAAATGTTTAAACCGAGGTCTACATATGGACAATGTAATACAAAAACGGGTATAAGAGTGCTTATAAGAATGCCAAACAGCACGGATTTTCATAAAATAGATTTTGCTGAGCCTTTACTTAAAAAAAATTACAAAACATGTGTTAGGCCTATATTAGCTTACGCTAGTGTAGCCTTCGCACATACCTTCCCGTGCTACGTTAAAAAGTTACAAGTAGTTCAGAATAGGTTCAAACGTAATGCCATCGGTCTGTGGTACGTTCGCAACGAGGGCCTACATCGCGACCTTGATTGACCAACAATAAATAGCGCAGCATTTCAAAGAACTATCGGAACGTTACTTTGAAACAACGACTGCCCACCCGAACCCGGTGTGAGCACCCGGTGTGACACACCGGCAGCGAACGTGCCCACCAAACTTAGAAGACCCCGACACATGTTATGGGATCCTCCGCACCCAATAACTGCGGCTAACGCAAGACTCCCTCCCAACCCGAACAAAAATTCATAAGATACTCTACACCGTCGCCGCCGGTCTCGGCGACAAAGATCTCCCTTACGCCCGGCGCCTAACGCTGAGCAACGAGCCGCCATTACTCCACCATCAACTCAACCCAGTGACCAGAACGCAGCACCAAGTCGAGGTTGAACAGTCCTTGTTGCTGGCATTGTAGGGAACAGTCCAATCCAATTAAATAATGATGTCTCGGGCTAAAAACTCTACTCGACCCAAAATAGCCCGGTGAAGTTGTAAAAACCTTGCGGTTAGCAGCAAAATAGCCATTTCAAAAAAAAATGCGATACTCTTGATATTGTGGCAGCGACGACCACTTTTCATGAAGTTACCCACTTGCTCCATTTGCCTCCTCTTATAAAAAACGTCAGCAATGCCAGTGCAAGTTATTATAAATTAGCCAAGAATATACAAATATTTTCTTTAGTAAAGTTGCAAAAAGTAAATTAAAATGAGAAAGTTCACATGAAGTTAGGTATTTTTTACACGTTTTATAGTACGCCTATTATTTTTTGGTAAAATTTAACTTGAAATAGTTTTTACTATCCCCTCAAGGACGAAAGAAAATTTCCGGTGTCATTGACATGTATAGAATCAACAAAGTAATAGAGTAAAGGAGTCGAACATATAATCTCCCCTTTTTAAATGAATACGCTAACCGCTGTGCCAGTGAGGCCGTTAAAGGTTTATAAAACACTTTTATCTAAAGTCAATCCTGTCAAGCACCTAACGCTTAAAAAATAAATAGGTCACAAGGCAATCTTTTCCCAGTGAAAATCGAGACTGGCTTCGTTAGTGTTTCAATGGCTCCTGTAACCCTAAACTACTACGATAACATCTCCCAGTGAAATATATCACTCGCTTTTTTCACATAGACGCTTTTGCATATAAATTTTGTTTTTCAAGAGATTGTGGTAATCGTATTACTATACTTATTGAAACAGACTTAACGGTATGACTTGACTCCATGAGGTTCGAGGTTTGATCCCAGGGTCGCGCAACAAAATTGCATTTTTATATTTTTTCCAATAGAAACTACTAATATTATTATAGTGTATATTATCATTATATTGCGGATATTTGCCCGGTTGCCACCTATCACAACGTTGGACTTAGTGTCTACGGCTAGTCGTGGTTGCCCTGGCTGTACCCTGCCAACCTCTTCGGAGATATCAGCATGAAGAAGACAAAAAAACTCTTGAATCCAAATCACTATATTTTGTCTGTTGGTACGTTACTATTTCTAGATTTTTAGTCATATTTTTTGTATGACTCTTGATAACTTAAATAAGTACAATAAAATTCTAGATAAATTTAATTATTTAAAATGTTCTCTTTAAGTTCTTGTAACAATTTCATATCGTGTTCCGGTCCGGAGGTTAAGGTAGTACCTACAGCCACGTATCGATTCACTTTTGCATCTATGGTGTCTGCAGGACACTACTGTGTATTACCATTAGAAGATCTGTGTGATTGTTCTTTATCATGTTCTATAAAAATGATAAATCATCATATTAATACGCAAAGCAAAAATGGTGGACCCTTTTTAAGAAATTACGTGCATACAAGCAATAAACAAAACATTACACATATACTACCATACACTGAACATACACAAACAAAATATTGATATCGATAAAAAATCACAGATGGCGCACAAACTATATTCGTAAGTTAGGAAACAAAGTTGTAGATCTTAAATAATGTTTGGAAATATAAATGAAGATAACTTTCTTATCAAAAATAATTTGTATTTAATAACTTGCGATTTAAATTTATTATGGTCGAATTTCGACCACTGGGCGACCCCTACTATTCATAAAAAGTCATAAGTAGTCATATAAAAGAAACTTCCGCGGATAGAGTTTACCGCCTTATATGTTCCTGTCGCCATGGTGACGCTGTCATGTCCCATCATGTATTATGGCGATGACGCCAAATCTCACTAGATGACCTTAGATCACATGCTTAGATTATATAAAATTCTAACAATGACGTCTTATGATTATTTTAAATAATTTTACTATAACTTAACGAAATTGGGTAATAAATTAATAAAAATTAAACTTGGCTAATGAAAGATGCAAATGTCCATGCCAAGAAAAAACTAATATCAAATCATTGTATAAAAAAAGTATCTTCACGCCCATATCCCCGAAGAGGTGGGCAGAGGTACAACAAAGGCACCCCCGACTAGCCGAAGACACTAAGTCCCACAGTGTGATAGGTGGCAAGCCTATCGCCAACCGGGCACGTTTCCAATCCCGACCAAATTTTTTTTTATATTAGAAAATTGGAAAAATCCAATTTTCTTTTTGTTGGCCGACCCGGGATTTGAACCCGGGACCTCATGTAGTCAAGTCCAACACCCGGACCGCTAGACCACAGAGGCGATCTTTGTATACATTATTAAAATCGTTATTAAAAAAAACATCATTTTATTATATCGCCTCTGTGTTCTAGTGGTCCGCCTCGGATTTGACTTTTTGAGGTCCCGGGTTCAATTACTGGGTTAGTCAGCAAAAAAAAATTGGAAATTAGTGTTTTTAATTTTCTATTAGAAATATCGTTGCCCAGGATTGGATTTATGCTCGGTTGACGATGGGCTTGCCACCTATCACATTTAATGTCTTCGGCCAGTCGTGGGTGCCCTGGTGCCTTTGCCTACCTCTTCGGAGATATGGGCGAGAAGATACTTTTACTTAACTTGTTTTCCCATTTTGTTATTAAATATTATTTTAAATTACCATAGCAACGGGCCACTTGAAACGTTAAAACTTCGAGGCTCCATATGAACTGTTTGATTTGACTTTGAAGAGCTTTGCAAAGCGAACTGAAACTCAGATATTGAACTAAATTATTCCATAAACTGAACTGATATTGTATTATACTATCAAATAATATCGTCAATAAATACGTTGGAGGAACCAGATAAAAGACGATCCTTAAATAAAAATTATTAAACCTCTCGACAAAATCTACATGTAGTTAAAATAGTAAACATATAGAAATGTGGTTAAGAAACATCTCGATCACGTCAGTGTTCAGCTTTAATACAAAAATAGGTGGAATATCCGTTTACAAGTTATGATGCCACAGAGAGAGGCAGACAGACACACACAAAAGCTAATTGTGTTTTTTTAAATTTTTCTAATAAAGCTTACTTTGGCTGGGATTGAATATGTTTGAATGGCGATAAGCTTGCCACCTGTCACGTTAAGGGACTTAGTGTCTTCGGCTCGACTGGTTGTGCCTCTACCTACCTTTTCGTGGATATGGGCGTAAATATATTTTGTTTTGTTTTTCCCCCGTGTTGGTCCGGGTTCCTTTGCAGAATAGACCATCTGCCTTCCTGCCAGGCATCTCGTAAAAGGCGAACATAGACTTACACTAACACCGTGACTTCCTACTAGGTGGTAAAGTTTCGCAGCTCGCCCGGATTGGTACCGCCGCCTTATATATTCCTGCCGCCATTAGGTTAGCGCTTTCCGTTGACGTGTTCCGGTATGAAGGATGAGGTAGCCGGTAAACTTAGTTTTGCTTGAGGCCTAAAATCCGGTAAATCAGGTTGGCAATGCACTGTTACAACTTTTGGTGTCTCTAGGCGGCGTGAATTTCTTGTCATCAGGAAATCCGTCTGCTTGTTTGTCTTCCAATATTATAAAAACTAAAACTAAATTAATTGTTCGAATACATAGCATGCAAAATTATTTATTCATTTGGCACCACATATCAATGACACCTTTATAATATAACAAAATATGGTTAGGTCAGATATCTGCGTTGCTTACGTTTCCAGTCAATAAAATTCATGAACTGTCATCCACTAAAGGATTTGGTCTAAGAGCCGATGGGAGATCGATCTTCACCGATCTGATAACCAGATGAGACATATTTTTTATCAAATATAATTTATAAACAAATATGCCTATAATTACTTGCCTATCTGAAAGTGCTCATGGCTATTTTTAATGAAATGCTCTAAGTATCGCCTCTGTGGTCTAGCGGTCCGGGTGTTGGACTTGACTGCATGAGGTCCCGGGTTCGAATCCCGGGTCGGTCAACAAAAAAGAAAATGGGATTTTTCCAATTTTCTAATAAAAAAAATGTTGGTCGGGATTGGAAATGTGCCCGGTTGGCGATAGGCTTGCCACCTATCACATTGTGGGACTTAGTGTCTTCGGCTAGTCGTGGGTGCCTTGGTTGTACCTCTGCCTACCTCTTCGGGGATATGGGCGTGAAGATACTTCTACTTCTAAGTATGAGTTTTTGCAGGCAAGTCTATATGACTGATTTTGTAATGAAATATTCTAAAATTTGATATAACTTTCGATAAGTTAGCAGAACGATGGGGTCACCTATATTGACTTACCTGTTCACATCGGTTTCCCAGCTATACACAAAAATGAGTATGCAAGCCTACTGAGGCATATTCTGTGTATTAAAAACTAACAGTGACATAAAATTCATTTCGTTATCAAAAGAATGAAAGTGACAAAAAAAATCGATTAAAGTTAATCTAATTAAAAATAGCCATGAGCACTTTCAGATAGGCAAGTAATTATAGGCATATTTGTTTATAAATTATATTCGATAAAAAATATGTCTCATCTGGTTATCAGATCGGTGAAGATCGATCTCCCACGTTCTCCTCTACTAATTCCATAACGAGAAGCTTCTAAAATTTAATTAATAAACCGCAGATTCTGTTACAATAGATACGATTTGCGAACTCGAGATTCAATTTAACATCAAATTCTATTATTTGGCTTCGGCGGCGTTATCGCGAGGGCTTAAGATTGTAAGCCCGTTAAAATTGTTTTGAGTATCTATTATCAAATGGGAGATAACATGATTCTGATCAATAATGGGAGTTGCGTTATAAATGATATCTTGTTTTGGATAATACTAGCAATAAAGTTTTTGTAATATTCTACTTTGTGTTTTTGTGATATTCTACTTCATATTTTTGTGACATTTCACTTTATTTCTTTGTAATATTCTATTTTGTATTTTTGTAGTATTCTACTTTGTGTTTTTATGATATTCTACTTCGTGTTTTTGTGATATTATAATTCATATTTTTGTGACATTTTACTTTGTTTCTTTGTAATATTCTGTTTTGTATTTTTGCAATATTCTAATTTAGCTTCTTATAAGATTACAAGACAAAGAAGCAGATGGATACTATGGACACGAAAAGCACTAATGCACATTGGCAACCTGACGTTGATATATACATATTATAAGAAGCAAACAAGCAGACGGATTTCCTGATGGTAAGAAATTCACGCCGCCTAGAGACACCAAAGTTGATAATGGTGCGTTGCCAACCTAAAGCCGGGATGTTAGGCCTCGAGCAAAAGTAAATTTACCGGCTACCTTACCCTCCGAACCGGAATTCTTATTAAGGCTTTTGAAATATTATGCGCTATTATTTCTTTACTTTTGCGGTTTGTCTTAAGGAAAAGGGCAGCGAACAAGCACGTGTCCCTTGACGATAAAAAATGACCGTGGCCTATTGACACTACAGATGTTGTAAGTGCATCGTTATCTTGTGGGTGGGGTGTTAGGCCTATTTTGAAAGTTAACCGGTTACCCTAACCTCCAGATCGGAACACGACAGGCTTCATTATAACATCAAGAATAGGGAAGGCGGTAGTTTTTCTACCCGGGAAAGTTGCTGCACAGCACTCTACCACCAGCGGTCTTGTTGGTAATGACCGATTTGACCGTTGCTCGCCTCTAACGAGCTGCCTGACAGGTAGACAGATGTAAAATAGTCACTTATAATATTTGCTCCCTCTTATGAGACATACAGGACTGTAGATGGTCTATTATACTCATAGGACCTGGACCAGCACGTGACCCCAAGTACAACCCTATGTAATACCTATGTATCTACAACCTGTACACCCCATTTATTAGTGGATTTTATGCAAATGTTTTAAGCTCACATCAAAATTTCTGGCAGGGTTAGTATTCGAAGCATTTTTTATGAGATTTCATCGATAGCTAAGAAACATTGACTCTGAATATTATAATTAATTTGTCGTTTATAAAAGATTGAATTGTGAAAAATCTCATTTGTTACTCCAACGACAATTATTATAATAATAATCAAACACCAAGGATACTCAATCGAAAATTTTCCACTATCTAGTTGTCGCGTATAGTAGTAGTATTTAAATTATACTTTTCGGCTATATTCGTCAAGCTTCGGAAATCCTAATAAAGCTTAAATTTAGATTAGGTCAGCCAATTTAAAAATAAAAGTAGGTATAAAGTGTAAAAAGAGCAAATAGCGTAAAGCCGAAGTGCATAATTTAAAAAGTAGTACTGTATGTATATTTTATTAAATAAAGTTGACCCAACTTTGACAGTATCTGTACCGATAGAAATTAGAGAAATACCATCTAATGTGGCATCAGCACAAAGTTTTACCGATCCTGCAGCAGCTTTAAGATTATTGTTAACTTCACATCTTATGCAAATGCATTTATCTCGACAAAACTATGCTTTATTACTGACAAATAACATTTTCTGCAATGTTCAATGCAAATGCGAAAGTTTGTATGTTTATTTGTTATTCCTCCACGTAAAAACTGATGAGATTTGGGACACACATAGAGGGTAACTTGTATTAACGTTTTTATACCGAAAAAATGTTCCAATGGGACCGTTAACCACGCGGGCAACGCCGCAGGCAACAGCTTGTTTAGTATAAAATAGTACCTAAATAGATATAGGTACAGATCTTTTTAAATAAGCTTGATCATATCTTTTATGTTCTTTAAAGCTTACAACAACAAAACAATCAGGCGGAATAAAACTATGAATGAACTATGAAAACTATGAAACAAAAATATGAATCAGGCGGAATTTCAGATGGAAAAACCTACGTCGACTATAGACGTAAGAACGTATCTTGCATTACGGCCGGAGGTTAAGCCCACTTTTTTACGTAAAAAGCGAGCGAATAAACACATGGCTCAGCAGAATCATAGCAGCATACAGGCAGTTAGTGTAAAATAATGTGACATTTAGTTATTCTTCTTTTCTTTCTTTAAGTTTTGGCCTTCACGTTAGTATTTAGCCATTAGTCAAGTAGAAATTTGCATCAAATTTTATATCAATTTCAATTAATTTTAATTAGTCATCAGTCGTAAGTCGTCAATAAGTCATGTCAGGCTCTTGGGTAAAGCGGTGGCCTTTTTACACAAGCTCATGTAACGAGATTTGGCGGCAACGAGAAAATATACGATACGCTAATTTCTTTATGATTATTTCATTTGTGCATTTTTACTGAACAAAATTGTACAAAATGCCACCAAAATTGACTAATTTCACTCAATATTAACACGAAATTCAATAATTATGAAAAAACTTCGACCATCCTTTCTCTCGATGGCGCCAAAAACCATTTAGTTATTTAAAACTGTATACTTTTTGACATATATTCCTTATACAAAAAGTGACATTTACTACTCATATTAAGAAAAGGAACTTGAATTTATGGCGAAACAAGAACCATGCGTGACAGAGGTAATCATTAATAGTGTCATAGGAACTTGTGAAATAAGTATTTTTGACCATAAATCCTATTAGGTGGTAGAGTTTGGACCACCCCTATACCACCACGATCGGTACCAGCGCCTCACCTGTTCCAGCCGTCATAACTCAAATTCAAATTCAAATTCAAAATAGCTTTTATTTCGTAGATCCATATAAAGATTCTTGTAACGCGTCTATATAATTCTAAAAAAACTACCACCGGATCGGAACGCGGCCACTCACTGAGATGATCCGGCGAAAGAAACTCAGCGGGTTTATCTTTTTTCTTATACATCTAATTTACAAAAGTTTATTACATTCACAAATAATTTGCAGAGATTGGCATGAGGAGCAATTAATCCCAAGCATTTCTGTCTTCTAAATATTCTGAAATCTTATAATAACCCTTACCATACAATTTTGTCTTAATACATTTTTTAAATTTATTAAATGGTAAGTCTTTAATATGCTCGGGAAGTTTATTGTAAAAACGTATACATTGGCCCATGAAAGAATAACTGATTCTGTGGAGACGAGACTTATGCACAACAAGATTGTTTTTATTCCTTGTGTTTACAGCATGCACATCACAGTTTTTCTTAAACAAACTTATATTTTTATCGACATATATCAAGTTTTCAAAAATATATTGAGAAGTCACCGTTAGAATTTTTATTTCTTTAAACTTTTCCCTGAGGGAAACTTTTGGGCCTAAATTATAAATTGCCCGTATAGCCCTCTTTTGCAAGACAAATATTGTGTTTAACTCGGCCGAGCTTCCCCAGAGAAGAATGCCATAAGACATGATGCTGTGGAAATAACTAAAATACACAACTCTAGCAGTGTCGACATCTGTTAACTGCCTTATTTTCTTAACAGCGTAAGCTGCTGAGCTCAATTTGATGGCAAGTTTGGCAATGTGCGGGCCCCACTGTACATCAATGCTTGCCTTTGACGTGTTTGGAGGGTGTTAGTAGGTAAACTCACTTTGCTCAAGGCCTAACATCCTGTCCTCAGGTTGGCAACGCAACACTACCACCTTTAGTGCCTCTAAACGGATTGAATTTTTTACCATCAGAATATGCGTATGCTTGTTTGCCTACCGATATAAAAAAAATAACTACTAATTTTACAAGTCATAATCGACTATTCATTATCTAACACTAATAATACTATTACTACTAGTTCACGTACAAAGATCGTAGACGATAACACAGATTCAATTTGACATTTTCACGAAACTGCATTATTAAAATAAAAAAGTATCTTCACGCCCATATCCCCGAAGAGGTAGGCAGAGGTACAACCAAGGCACCCACGACTAGCGGAAGACACTAAGTCCCACAATGTGATAGGTGGCAAGCCTATCGCCAACTGGGCACATTTCCAATCCCGACCAACATTTTTTATTAGAAAATTGGAAAAATCCAATTTTTCTTTTTGTTGGCCGACCCGGGATTCGAACCCGGGACCTCATGCAGTCAAGTCCAACACCCGGACCGCTAGACCACAGAGGCGACAAATTATTAAAATAAATTAATAGAAATATTTAATATTTGTTTTTTATCCGCGACTTCGTCAACGTAGAACATCTGTACAAACTTCCTTCACAGTTATTTTTTGGGAGATGATTCTTGATATGCAAATTTAATCTCATCAAAATCAGTAGAGTGGCTTAGTCGCGAAAGCGTAAGAGACATACATACTTTCATATTTATAATATTAGGTATGGTACTAAACTAAGTAGATAAGTTAGTAAAGTTAGTAATATATTTTCAGACATTATGCTTCGCGGCAGCTCGTATCATAGCCGAGTGCTGCGGTTCTCCAGGTGGCCATAAATATCTCCAAATCTGGCACTAAGCTACGAATACTTGTCCCCCACTATTTATATTCATACATTCACCCTAGTTGTTATTAAAGTAAAGTGACTTATTACTTTAGATGTTGTTATGTGGTAAATACCTTTTTTAACCATTCCATTGGTCGAAGGATTAACATTCACATCGTAATTATATTCTCAAGGCTTAGGTTAGATGTCTGTATTTCCAAGACTGGGTGATCATTAAGTAGAATGTATCCCACTAACATTGAAGAAATCTACAACGAGCGTGGAAGAGGCACCGAAAGTTTTCTTCTATGTTTGCCTCTCTAGCAATTTTAATGATTTGCTCAAATCAGCCCCCTCATAGTACCAGGGCGACCTGATAATTTCGGGTTGGAATCCGCAGATTCCAAGCCAGGAATATCAGAGGGGCATTCGTTCCAACTGTAAATGCAATTGTTACAATTTAAGGGGGTAGGCTGTCGGGACTCTCACTAACCAGATGAAACGCAGCATCAATGCCGCTACTTCATGCCGATCTTAAGTGAGAGAGTGGTACATCCCCGGACGGGCGGTCCCATTCAGCTGCAACTAAACAGGCATACAACATGTCACTAGCATACGAGTAAGTTACTGATTGAACTAATGGAAGTATTTAGAAACCCAAGTTTCTGAACCATCTCACCAAGGAGCGAAGGTTGTCTCATCAGTACGCCTACCACTAGGTACTATCGTAATCAGATTTTGTTTTACTAAAAATGGATCGCATTTCGATATTAATTTTTAATAACATAGTCTGTTATAACAAAAGAAATTGCATGCGCTGAAAACGAGGACAAATAATTTCAATATGATTATTTTCGAGTGGTACGTTGTCATTTTTTTAAAACTTATCAAAATAACGACCAAGTAAGCTTTAAATAAATTTGAAGTACTCTCCAAAACAAAGAGAACAAAATGATTCATATAATCAACTAACAAATATTTCTATGCAAAGCCAAACAGGGAGACTGAGCTCAGTTCAGATTTAATTCAAAATCCACAAAAGCGTAGACTGTCCTTGTCATGAATAGTATAGCTAGGATATCCGAGCTAAATCAACAGTGTTAAAACCCCTAAATACCCAATTCGTGACTGCACGTACCTCGGAGGATGTAGATTATAGACTAAGCTTCGCTGGCTACCGCTATTGTTTTGTCCCCTATCACTCCGCTCGCACTAGGGAGGTAAGCCCCTTTTAAAACAGATGAATTATACAATTTAAATTCTTATATGTCGCCGCATCTCGAAAATTCAATTTTTTTTTCTGTGTGCTTATTGGATTTCAACTGGGTATTTTGAATTCAAATCTGAGATGTTACAGTTATATTTTCGTTTATTCGTAAAAAAGTAAAATACTTACTTTCTTACGAACCCATATCGTTATGTCAAACCAATGTATACAGTGTGTATAATGTGTACAATGGGCCAATGTATACAGTTATAAAATAAACTTCCCAATTATATGAAAGAACTTCCGATTAATAAATTTGAGAAATGTGTTAAATGTAAATTAAATGAAATGGGTTATTATAACATTGCTGAATATTTAGTTGATAAGACGGCTTAGAATTAATTGCTCCTTGTGCCAACCTCTTATAAATATAATGTATCATTGCATTAATTATTGTAGACATATTTTAAAATAAGAAAAAAGTCAAGCCCGCTGAGTTTCTTGCCGGATCTTCTCAGTGTGCGGCCGCGTTCTGATCCAGTGGTAGACTTATTATTGTATAGACGCGTCACAGGTGCCTCTTGTAGGTTTACGTGAAACAAAAAATATTTATTATTATTAATATTAAGCCCGTGTCATCGAAGATGAAGAAAAAGTAGAAGCAGGTTAGTCCATCAATGTGATAGGTGACAATCTTATCTCCAACCGAACACTTATCGAATCCAAGGTAAGGTCCTTTTAGAAAAATGATATTACGCATTTTGAGTTTCCCGATTCGGGAATCGAACCTGGGACCTCATGTAGCAACGCCAACACAAGATCACAAGACCACCGAGGCAACAATTTGTTTAACCATCGTAGTGTTAATGCCAGAATGTACTTGCACGGCGTGCCCTCTTATTAAGCATATGTTTATGTATTTTTAACAGAAATTAAAAAAAATAAGCATATGTTTATGTATTTTTAATAGAAATTTAAAAAAATTAAGCATATGTTTATGTATTTTTTTCTAAGCACGACGAATGGAATTATATAAACCTTCTGTCTTGATTCTGTTACTGACACTTAGCATCGGTATACTCGTTCACGGTTTTTTTTACAAATTAATATTTTAAATTTTGTAAACGATTTATTGCTGAAGCAAGTAAATGAAATTATATATCTTGCTTGTGCTTTTAGCAGATATGAGGTATACCGCGGATCAAGAAAGGAGTGTGTTCAGAAAATAGTGTGAATTAAACTATGTATTTCAAAGTGAAACATTGCAAATTCTTTGTTTTATGGTAGTGAGAGATGAACCTTGCATATGACAGAAAAAGCATGAAAGTGGCAAAACGCGGTCAAAATAAGAGTACTTAGTCCGAAATGAGATAGAAAGTAGAATGGAAAGACAGCGTTGGGGTAAAAATAACAATGGGCGTGCTCCGCTCTTTAAAAACGTCATGAGGAAAGAATGGCAGGAAAAAAAAACAGGGCAAACCGATACAATACGAATGCTGGTGTATGCAGTTTAATAAGAAGTTCTAGGTTGACATTCCACGACCAAATTGATTGGGTATTATTAAAAGGTGTTATCAAGAGTCTCCGAAATCAGCGTGTTATGAAAAAGTAATGAATGTGTAGGAAGCTAGGCAAGTATGCAAGACTCATGACACTTGGCAATCGATACTCTCTGCCTACTTCGCATTGGAATTTGAGTGAAGCTATGATTAAATTGTTTGGGTATTATTCCAAGGTGCTATCAAGAGCCCAAAATCGGCGCTTTTTATGAAAATAGTAATAAATGCGGAGGAAGCTAGGCAAGTCTGCAAAACTCATAACACTTGGCAATCGATACTCTCTGCCTATTTCACAATGGATTTGGAGTTAAGCTATGAGTATGGTATAAACATGTATATCATCAAAACTAAGGAGCCTTGTTAACAATGTTTGAATAGCTGTTTAGTAACCACTAATGAAACTTATGTTCAAGAGCCTTAAGTGCTTCTATGTTCAGATGTGTAAGCACGTGCTTAATTAAATTCTCGTTATAATTAAGTCTTCTTAATTAAACATAATGAGAATCTCCATAATGATTACAAGATACGAGTACCTACTCTAACAGCTTTCTGTTATTATTACGAGTATTATTATCATCATTTAATTATAAAACGTGTTTGATTTTCTATACTGTTTCAGGTTTCTGTAACCGAATCTCAAGAAACGGAAATTTTTAGATTTGACTATTCATCTATCCATCGCAGTGCTTTAAGTCCTATTTATTGAAACTACACTGTTAAAATTAAGACGAAATTCTGTGAACTACTTCTTAAGCGAGTTCGAAATAAGGAGGAAGTTAGATGTTCGTAATCGTATCGTATTTTTACGTATGTTAATCGATTTTTTGTCATTTCGGGGAGATTTCTTTGAAGAAAAGCATACTTTCGAGATGACTCCGTTGCCATCAAGTCTGAATCTGATTATGAAATGTCAGGGACATCGAGGAAAGTACTAAATTTTTATGTATTTATATGACGTCATTAGTACTTTTTTCAAGTTTTACTTCGCTTAAATTGGAACTCAAGTTACAATAAAAGTGGAAATATTTTAATTCCATACATTTAAATATTTGTAGTTTAGGCAAATAAAATGGGTAGGAGAACACATTTTGATAATTTCATTCGAATTTTTGTCTCTCTGTATTCTATCCGAATGTCACGCGAAACCTGCAATTCAAATGTTTCTGTGTATATTTTATATATCACGCTCACTATTTTACTTTTCTGTACTGATAAGGTTATGGGTCACTGTTATATGTTTGTTTAATAATAAATATCAATAATTACACAAGATTTATGTATAAGTAGTAACAGAAGAAGAAAGTTAGAGAAGGACAATTGGAAATGGCTTGTTTAGGAAGTACAACAAAATGATCATTTTGAGGTCTGCATTACTTTTTTTTATAGAAGAGAAAGCAAGCGAGCAAGTGGGTCACCTGATGGAAAGTGATCACTGCCGCCCACAGACATCCGCAACACCAGAAGTATCACAGATGCGTTGCCGACCTAAATTTCTTGATCTCAGTGTTTATTAAAATTATTCTGGTACAGGTGGTTGAGTCTTTAATGTTATTGGAAGGCAAAGTCTAGAGACACCAATGGTGTAATTGTGCGTTGCCAACATGAAGCCAGGATGTTAGTCCTCGAGCAAAAGTAAGTTCAATGGCTACTTTATTCTCCAACCGGAATACGTCAACTGCAAGTGCTGATATTATATCGGCAGGGAGAAGTAAAACGGTATAGTAGCTGTGAAACTCTAAAACCTAGTCAGTTGTCACACTGTTAGTAACGGTAAACCGATGCTTGCCTTTTACGAGCTGCCTGTTGGGAAAGCAGATGATTTATTTCGCAAGGGAGCAATATATCATCAACTAACAACCATAACCCTAGACTGAATATTTTGTGTAATTAAACTCAATTTGTGTAATTTATAAAAAAAGATCATTCTCCTTATAATCTATTTTCGAATCTAGCCTCTTCACATGAGAAGAATAATGTTAAACGGAAGTCCATTATTAGGCGTTAATTACGTCTAGGCTCTAATCTTCAACAAAGCTTTCTAAGCGATGAAGAGAAATAATATTAGCATTTCTATGGCTTATAGAATTTAAGGTAATTAAGGAATTCGTGAAGCATAAAAGGCGACTCTTCAATATTATTCACTATTAAGATGATTGCTTATACTTATAAGGCAAATCAGATCAGATCGCTATATACATAATGGTAAACTATTCGTTGTTTTCGTGCGTTAATTTTGCAGTTTTCCGATAGTTTGCTTCTAGCTTAATTCTTTATAATGCTAATTCCGCACACCCCTTGCCATTATTATTGAACTTCTTCTTGTGATACTATTACTTCTATTACCAATTTCATTGCTTTATAATACATAGTGTATAATTTTTCTTTCATTTTCTAATAAAGTGTCTGTAAATCTAAAATAAAGTGTGCAAAAACTTACTCATTATATCGGTTGAAATTTAAAAATGCGACCAACGGACCCTTGACCTCAAGACATGTCCAACATCAGACCGCTGACCAAAAGAAGCGATTACAAATTTAAATTGCTGCAAACACTTTAGTTTTCTCTATTGATATTTAGAAAAAATATAGATATTTAGTGATAAGTAAAACAGTACAAGTGTTTTTTTGTTTTAAAAATATGAACATTTGGTAGTTTTACCAAGCGCCGACGATGGAAAATATAAAATATATATTTAGAAAAGATAGATACTAAAACTACTTTTTTTAGTATTGACTTCTAGGTGCAAGGGTTAACACAAGGGTGGTTCGGATTCGATTCTCAATGGTGGCAAGCATTTGTTTAATGAACATACATATTTGTGTTTCCGGGTCTGGGTGTTTATTTAATATGTACTGGTATCTAGTTAAAAGTATCTATGTACCTACATGTATTTTTGGCTGACATCCATAACACTAAAATGTAATGTGTTTACTTTGAGGTTAGATTAATTCGTGTGATTTGTCCAGTGATATTCTAACATTATATTGTTTAACATATTGTAACATACACTGAATGACCACTTTACCTTTTGGCAGATTTTCATTTTTAATCTCAGCCGGGTAATATCGCAGGAGGTAAAGAATATTCAGCTAATCTCAGGTTAGTAAAGTGAGATTATTGATATCAATCAACGATACTAATAAATAAAAAGATTTAAATTGGTACTGAAATAAATTTGACTAATATATTCGGAAACACAGACACTTAGATGTGCATCACACAAATATCTGCCTCCGTCGGGAATCGATCATGAACCTAGTGGTTGGTCGATGGTGTAGGCCTATCCACTAGCTCCTAACGAAGATGCGGTGGTATTGAATAATTTTACATGATATTTGGTAACTTAATTAGTGCCAGCTAACAGCGGTCGCCTCTGTGGTCTAGCGGTCCGGGTGTTGGACTTGAATCCCGGGTCGACCAACGAAAAGAAAATTGGATTTTTCCAATTTTCTAATAATAAAAAATGTTGGTCGGGATTGGAAATGTGCCCGATTGGCGATAGGCTTGCCACCTATCACATTGTGGGACTTAGTGTCTTCGGCTAGTCGTGGGTGCCTTGGTTGTACCTCTGCCTACTTCTTCGGGGATATGGGCGTGAAGATACTTTAATTAGTGCCAGCGTTTACAAACGAACATTGACTTAATATTTTTTTTATTCTTTACTTTTGAAGTCAGTTTTTATTAAAGTAGCTATTTTTATAACGTGTCGTTGGCGCTCGGTAAGTCTCAAAAGATCTGAATTTTCTCCAAAAACTCAGTCGCGTGAGAGCCGCTGAGGATATGCTAGAACGAGCAAACACTCATGAAACGCATTGTCACTGGTGACACTGGTGGGCTTACAAGATTGATATCCAAACTACTCAACAAGCTTTAGAGTGGCTCCATATATAAAAAAAAACACGCCAAACTCTTTCAAAAATGAAGGTCAAGTTGAGTGTTTTTTTTATCGCGGTGTGCATTCGGAATTTTTACCGAAAGCTCAAACGTTAAATTTTGCACCCCTCGTTTTTTCGGATCTCATTGTTACGAACGCGGTCAGCGAGCGTTACACCACAGATAAATGATAGTATAATAGTAAACGATAATTTTGCCCTAGTCTACTTCATCACGTAAGGAGATTGGGGCTAAATGACATTCTATTGTCAAGCGTTGATTACTTCTATACAATAATCTTCCACAAAGCCTTCAGCGATGAAGAGGAATAATATTTGCATTTCTATGGCCTGTAGAGCTTTGGGTAAATGGGCAATTACAAAGCTTTTCTATTCTTGGTAGCAGATTTTCGACCTTCTTTTTTCCTAGGTTGATTTAATAATTAAGTTTGTAATGTTCTAGTTATTGTTCGCAAATTCGTCTGCAATAAGTCGGAAATAGCGTAAAAGTTTTGATTTTCTTAAATTTGTACTTAGCAAAGTAAAGAAAAAAATTTTCCCGTGTTGGTCCGGGCTTCTTTTCCTTCCTTGCCAGACAGCTCGTAAAAGGTGAGCATAGGCTTACCGTCACTAATACCGTGACATCTGACTAGGTGGTAGAGTTTCGCAGCGACTCGCCCGGATTGGTACCACCGCCTTACCTATTACTGCCGCCATAACGTCATAACGTGTTCCGGTTCGGAGGGTAAGGTAGCCGGTAAACTTACCTACTTTTGCTCAACATCCCGACCTCAGGTTGGCCACGCACCATTATCACCTTTGGTGTATATAGGTGGCCTGAATTTCTTAACATCAGGAAATCCGTCTGCTTGTTTGCCCTCCAATGTCATAAAAAAACCAACTGAAATCTGCTTGGTTTACCTTTCAATCTAAATTTCAATCTTAATCATACATTAAGATCTAACAAAGCGACTGTTTCAATAACCATAGACTAAAGTATTCCAAGGCTTAAATACACATTATATTCATTATAACAGTAATACTTACGTTAATGTAAACGTAAACCATTGATTACTTTATTACCTATATCATAAAAAGAACAAAAAAAAAAGTTTTAAAACTTTAAACTTTGGTAATCTGTAAACCGTATTGTATTTTTTTATTTCATATTTTATTTTAATTGCCTTTATGATATAGGTACATACGGTTATTGACTTCATGTTTTTTTCATTCGTTCTATAAATAAAGACGAGAAAATTTCCTACATTTGGGGTAATTTATTTTGAAATTGTATTCAAGGACCAAATTTTAAAATCTCATTTCTCAAAACATCTTTTGCCCACAATTTGGCTAGTAATCAGTCCGTTGAAATAATTCATACATACTCACTTCCTTATCTTTACGCTAAGTCTCTTACGAGCTACGCAGACATTTGGCACCCAATATTCCGAGTGCCAAATGTCATGATCCTTACAGATCTACCTAGCTTCTTTCGAATTAATTTATTTTTTCATACATAACACATTGGTTTCAAAAACTTTTGACATCGTTCTCAAAAACCCTGATCAATTTGATCGTAGATTGGTGGTCTTACCGTGTTGGGCCGGGATCCTTTGCAGAATGAAATGTTAGCTTCAAGAGCATAGGCAGCAACTCGCCTGGATTCGTACCATAGCTTTACCTTTTCCTGCTGCCGTGTCATCAGTCCTTGATGTTGACCTGTTCCAGTTGTTAGGTAGGGTTGTTTGCTCGATGCCTAAAATCGCGGCCTCAGGTGGGCAACGCTCCATTACCAACTGTGGTGTCTCTAGGCAGCCTGATTTTTTACTATCAGGAAATCCATCTGTTTGTTTGTCTTCCAATATCATGAAAATAATAATATGGTCTAGCGGTCTGGCGTGGACTTCTTAAACCCGGGACAGTTCAATCCCCGGGTCGGGTAACAAATAAATTGAAAGCGTATTTTTTCAATTTTCTAACACAATTACCGTTGCCCGAGATTGGATATGTGCCCGGTTGACTATAGGCTTGCCACCTATCACTTTGCGGAACTTATGTAGTGTCTTCCTCTAGTTGTGGGTGTTCTGCTTGTGCCTCTCTCTGCCGACCCCTTCGGGCTTGAAGACAATTTTTATAAATTAAATCAAATAGCATGTCAACCTAGGTCTCCCCGGGTATGTACACGTACATTCACATTGTAGATCGGTTCTATCGAACTTTCATCTGTCATTCTTTCCACATAACCAAATGGATACATACGCTTTCTCATTTTTAAACCTTTTGATCCCACTCTTTTTTGGTTTTCACTGTTACGATTTCATACATACGAATAGGTTATGAGATCAAAAGTGTTGAAACAATCAAAAATAAAATAATACAAAAATGATTCCATAAGATTATTGAATGGACATATACATGCATCAAATTCCCGTATTAAGTACTTTTAACAACGATCGAGGCGCAAAGACTTCTGCAATAGATTTGTAGTCTGACAAATACTATCTACTAATATTCTGTGATAGTTTAGTCGGAGTTATATTCAACCTGTTAATTCAGTGTACTTGGAATATTTCTCTTCAAAAGAGGTACCTACACGGGTTTCTCGGCAATCGGAGTTAGCAACATAACATATTATGTTAAACTGTACACGCCATTTTAATGGTTTTATTATTATTATTATATGTGGTATGGTTAAATAAATGGCATTTGGTTAATAAACAACAAATTACGCAGTAATATATGTGACAAACATAATTTTAAACTATGGAAGTACCAACCATAGAATATAATAGAATAACTCTTTATTGTGCAAAAAATACATAAAAATAAAAACACTAAAAATAAATTGATACACAAAGGCGGCCTTATCGCCGAAATAGCGATCTCTTCCAGGCGACCTTACGTTATGGAGATATAATCAAAGAAATGTCGTAGGTACAGTGGTGCTCTTACTTTAATATGAAAACGAATTATAAAACCTATTGTTCGTTATTTAGGAAATGATCCTAAAGATGCTGTAGCATTTCCGGTAAACATAAAATTGCTGCTTGACAAATGTGCAGTGATTTTTTTATTACTTATAATTTAGTAAAAACATCTTGAGTAGATATCCACCTTTACAGCTCCCTTAGAAAGTAATATAACTGATCTTCGAAGATGTTCCAAGCGAAACAGGGCACTTGTTAAACCACTTTATGACTGATTTACTTTTTATATGCAATTCAATCTTCCTGATGTTATGTTACAAACCATTTATAAGAAGTTCAAGTTAGTTTCTTTTCGTGATTCGCAGAAAACCTTCTCTACAATGTTGCGGAGTGAAAACAC
>NJDC01002131.1:111383-135008 GCA_002245475.1 Calephelis virginiensis | reverse complement strand
ATTCAGATGTCACGTTGCTAGTAACGGCAAGGCTATGCTCGCCTTTTACGAGCTGCCTGGCACAGGAAGGCAGATGGTCTATTTTACAAAGGAGCCCGGACCAACACGGGGGTATACGTCGCCTATATTTGACAAAGTTGTAAATGTACGTTGCCAATCTGAGTCTGAAGTGGGTAAGCTTACAGTTTACAATTCCTGCCAGACTTGAATATAACAGAAGCGAGCAGTATATTTAAAGTAGCAGGAAGAGGTAAGGCGTTAAAAAAAATAATTACGATATCTTCAAATTTTGAATTAGATTACAAAATAAACATCCTAATTTGCAGTTTTTATTCCCCGCGGTGGTCCGAGCTCCTTTGTAGAATAGATCTGCCTTACTGCCAGACAGCACGTAAAGGCAAGCATAGGCTTACCGTCACTAAAAAAAGTCCGCTTGTTTGCCTTCCAGTATCATAAAAAAAGCTTTATAAAATTCGAGGCATTTAATCTTTGGCAGTTTTTGGATGTTATGGAAAATTTTAATAAGTAACTAATTTTCCTGAAAGTTTTTTCTTGTACTTGATAAATCTAAAAATTGTACAATGCAGTTTAGTTTACTTTTCCTTTATGAATTTTCTATATATGTTTGGGTTTGCTGAAAGAAATTTATTTTAGGGATAAGCTCGCTTTTTAAATAATCTTACATGTTCACACAAGTTATTACTGTTGAATAAAACGTGTAAATATACACAATATTTACATGTATAAATAAAGACAGGCCAATTATTAATCGTATAACATTTATCAATTCAGCTAGTTAGGTAATATACCTAGCAGATTTATGAAGTACCATAGAATGCAAATAAAGCAATAAATAAGCTTATAAATGTATGCCCCTCTGTCCCATTAAATGTGTCCATTTTTTATTCGGCGCCCCAATGCCGGCCGAACATTCATAAATCTGTATAAAACACCCTTAGTACGCGTACAATAAGCTTTTCGGACTTTACACGTGGTTTATATCAATACAAGCGAGATTTTCCTAAATCACAGGCGTGTTAGGTTTTCCATAACTACGTTTTAAAATTATTTTTTTTACAAGTTTTTTGAAGTTCCAAAGTTGAAGCTGTGTTTGTCTAGTTATTCTCTGTACAACAAACAACAATGTATGAGCAAATATGGATCATTACCAACGAGGCTATTTGTGGTTTGATGCTGGGGCTCAACTCATGAAACTAGTCTAAAGTGTCTACAAATAGGACTTTTAAAAAGACGTTGCAGTTATTGAGACCGATTTCCTAAAAGTCAATTACTCTCCTTCCGCCTCTAACTTCTAAAATAAGAAAGTTAAAATCTTTAAGCATTGGTGTTTTAAAAAAATGGTATTATCAGAACTAGGCATTAATTGACTAGGCCTAAAATAGGCTGCTTTAAAGAAAAATTAGTTAGTAAGTCTATGGTTTATTTAAATAGGGTGAATAGGAGTGGGTATTTGATAGATGTACAGTTGTTATTTGTCACTCAAGTGAAGCCGATTTTATGAGTTAGTATTAAAATAAGTGTGTGTCAGCTACGACGTACGATTGGAGTTTACTCCTTACGAACGATAATTATGATATTATATATCGAATAGAAAACAAGTCGACTGCGTTTTAAATTATTCGTCTAATGTCAATGTCATACGTAACTCGACTGTGGCGGAGCCGAATGACGACCCGTTCGGGGCGACTCGATTTTTGTTCGGGCGAGATCGTCAGTCCTGAAGGACTGAAGAGGTACGACTTACATATGTTTGTCTCTTTCTACGTAACGCTTCAACTTTTCGTGTTACACTTGATTTTACTCCTCATAAAATTTCCGTACCGGGCCCTATAACTCAAATCGTTTCTTAAGGAGTAAACTCCAAAAATGGAAACAAAATATTAGATTGCGGAGTGTGTGTATTTAAAATATGTTACAAAATTATTTAGGTATTACAACATATTCTACTAACTTGTGGTGTGCAATTATTTAAAAAGTATTTATAAAAAATAATTATTTAATCACACAATTTTTTTGTTTAGTACTGGACATCCTGATAAGTTTTACACTGACTGCTATTTTTCGTGTCTTCATTTTTCACTAATAAGTGATGTAACAAAATCTTCTCGCCCGTATCCCGCAAGAGGTAGGTAGAGGTACAATTAAACACCCATTTTTAGCAGAAGGTTAAGTAATTTTGCAATGCTACAGGTAAAAATATGGTCAACCAGGCACTTATCCGATCCAAAACGTAGTTTTTATAAGAAAATTGTAAAAACAAATTATTGAGTTGTCCGACCCGAAAATCGAACCGAAAACTCTCGAATACCACTGCCCACTAGAGTGGATAAGCGATTTGTGTTTGTTTTTAGCAATTACTATGTTATTTTGGGTTTATACAAATCTTAAAGAAGGCTTGCCACCTATCACATTATAGGATTTCGTGTCTTTGGCTCGTCCTGGGTGCCTTAGTTGTGCCTACCTCTTCGGGGATAAGGGCGTGAACATTTTTTTTAAATATAGCTTATATTTCAAATCGGTCAAGTAGTTCTCGAGTAACAAGTATTGTAATGAGCCCTACTTTCTTTTTTATATAGAGATAATCTAAAGTCTAAACATTAGTAAAGATAAAACTCAACAGCCAGAAAACCTAGTAAACTAAAGAAAACTTAGTACTTAATTCCTCATGAATTTTAAATGATTTTCAAACCCCTACTGAATGTAGAAGCAAATACCACACTTGGTGACATTTTTATGTCAGCTAGATGTGACCCGTGGTCGAAATTCGACCATAACAAATTTTAATTGTAAGTAACTCAGTACAAACTATTAAAAAATAATGTTTTAAAACTATGAAGGATCTAATGTCAATTATTTTATTATGAAAACGCCATCTTTATTTATCAAGACCAACAATTTAATCCCAAACTTTATGAACAAAGTTTGTGCGCCATCTGTTTGCTTCTCTTTCCAACATATTTGTTTGTGTGTCTCAAATGCACGGCAGTATGTGTAATATTTTATTTTTTATTTAATGCGTTTTACAACCATTATTTTTTAAAAATATTAGCCTTCTGCACTTCTACACGTAAACTATTGCCAAACTTCATACTCTTTCGTCCGCGCAATTTCGCAAAAAGGGGTAGAAAGTTGTTAACGTATTACTATATGACACTAATATATATGTCTACTAATATACGATAAACGAACTTTCAAGTAAAGTTAAAAAAGTTCATCATCCTCTGATAAAATGTACGGAGAACCAATTTTTTTTTGCGATTTTTTAAAAGTTGTAGAACAAAAGTTGTTGCTTTTGATGTACTGAAGCCGCCCTAGAAAGGTTATATGTTAGGAATCAATAACCCTGTATAACTCCTTACGTCAGATGTTTATAAAAATTATATGGGACCACCTACCTTTTGAAAAAAAAGAATGAGTAAATTGCAACATGCTAATGAAATTGTTAATTAAAGTATTTTGACCGCCTCGTTGATCAAGATGTGTGCTTGTTTTGTTTGTTGTGTGTTGTGTGACTGACTCGTTGGACGAGGGATATGGGTACATGCCTAGCTCTACCGAACAAACGTGAGGCTCGGGTTCGATTCCCGACGGGGCAGAACACTAAGATTTATGTGTTGAACATTAAGATATGTCACATTTAAAAGATATTTAAACCAGCCAGTTACAAAAATACAACGAAAAAGATTTTAATGAAACTTTATTATATGAAATACGAAAACAAAAGTTTGGTGCTATTGAGAGAAAATATGATTGCAGTTACTTCGTAATTATTAAATTTCGTGTCTATATTGAGTAAATCGCCTCTGTGGTCTAGCGGTCCGGGTGTTGGACTTGACTGCATGAGGTCCCGGGTTCGAATCCCGGGTCGGCCAACAAAAAGAAAATTGGATTGTTCCAATTTTCTAATAAAAAAAAATGTTGGTCGGGATTGGAATTGTGCCCGGTTGGCGATAGGCTTGCCACCTATCACATTATGGGACTTAGTATCTTCGGCTAGTCGTGGGTGCCTTGGTTGTACCTCTGCCTACTTCTTCGGGGAAATGGGCGTGAAGATACTACTTTTTTATATTGAGTAAATATTGGTGGCATTTTGTATAATTTTGTTCAGTTAAAGGGCACAATTATCCATGATACAATTTATACTAAACTATCCTTTTCCTCATTCCCTCCAAATCTCACTAAGCTTCACTAAGGAGGTCAGTGTTTTAGCCAAGACCCTAACATGACATTACAATATGAAGATTTATGACTGATATTAATAATTCAAAATTGATTTTGATTAATTGGGTAACAATAATAAGTCGACTAATGGCTTAGCATCTGCCATAGCAAAAAGTTAAAAAAATACGGAAAGACCTCCGGTCTTATTATGCTTCATTCATAGTCGAAGCCGAGCAAAGCCGGATCGCTAGAAGTTCATAAAATTAATCTTAACTGCTACAAAGGGAAACATAGGAATAACAGCCATATCCTCATTTTAATCGCTCGATATCGATCAGTGTTCTGGCTTCTCCCAAAGCGCTTCATTAGACCCAATTGATGAATGTTACAAGTTTCTGAAGGTTTGTCTATAATCGTCCCATTGAGCAAATTAGTTGGCGAATCGAATATCCATCCACAAACTATAATCTGGATTAATCGTCGTGTACTTGTTAGAAAGATAACTACTTGCAGATTAATTGTTTTATAAATGACGAGAGTTTATTAATTATTAATCAAATGTATGATTTTTGTATGTTGGTTACGCGATTACTCGTCCAGGAATTTATATATTTTAATTGTTTCTTTTTCTAAAGATTTCATATAAATTTGAACATGATCATATATAGTGGTTTTGAGTTCTGTATCTATATTTATATCTATAGATAAAAATAAATCCCTATTGCGCTTGGTCATCGTCTCGCGCTGGAACGAATGAACATATTTTGCTATTTCTTTTTTTGTATTAGTGATTACAGTTACATACACAATACAGTTACAGATTACATCTCCTACAAACTGGCAAAAAGGCAGATATATGGTCTATTCTACTATTCTACTAACTAATGCATTAGGGGAGAGGGTAGCAGATTTGAATTATTTAAAACGAACTTAAAAGTACCTTATCCATATAGAAGAAGCTCGTACAATCATATAATAAATATTAAAATGTAATTTTCAAAATAAACAATGCAAAAAACATTTTTTATTCTACAGTCTATTACCCTGAATTAAACCTATTGAAATTAAATTTAGCAAACATTTTACAGTATATTCAGTAGTATAGGTATGCTTACATTACTTAAGTCTAAACCACATGTTTAGACTTAAGTAATGTATTTTCTTTGAACTTTTTAATTTAATACTGCAAAATAAAGTTTCATATTATACGTGTTTCATTTTTTTCCTATAGGGCAGCAGTCCTTCTTTTTTGCTCTTCGATTTCATAGTCTCTCATTTTGCATTTGCGAACCATTATTATCCTTAAATAAAAAAAGATACGAATAATAATTGCTATTAATAATTTATACTGCTAAGCGAACGTACCTATGTTCCAAAAATAACATAACAATATATGATGGAAAATGAGCAACGACAGTGTTTTACACTAAAATTCAAAACTGCCCCCTTTGTTTCGTTCAAAGCTGCCTCAATGGTTTTTAAAAATAAAAAGCGTTTTCTTGTCGAGTAAAATTTAAAAAATGGTATTACTCTCTAGTTCATTGACTGATATATGAAACATTCTAACTTAAAGAGGAGAAAAACACTCCTCGTACCACGAATTAGATCCCTGAGATCCTATCGCGCTTATTTGAAAAAGTTTAAAATAGGTACTTGAAAACAAACACTCCTCGTACTACTCAATAGCAGGTTATCAAACTTCACTAATGTCAAGGACAGAAGCACACGTTAGAGCTGATGCTTAACTAGTTTCGTAATCACATCTTTTGAAAGGTGCCTCTGTTTGAAGCTACTCTCCCCTTCATACCTAACGCCGAGTTACGACTGACTGGACTAGTGGAATAATACAATCTGCTCTATTACTAGTTAATTAGTATCGGGCTATAAGGACGTCTCATTTGGATGCAGACTGAGACTAGTAGTTTACAATACGTAAATATTTTTTTTTATAATAGGTAAAAAAACAGTTTATATTTCAGGTTCGATCTGTCCGTCTGTATGTCACAGTTATTGATTTCTCAAACTTTCAGGACTGTATAGTGGAAATTTTGTATATGTATTCAGTGAATCGCTTTTTGTTTTCTTTACAAAGATAAAAGAATGATAATTAAGGGAAGCTTGAAAAAAATGTTTTAGTTTCATGTATGCTCATTCATGAAACTGAAACATATTATTTCATGAAACCTACATATACAAAGTAACTATAGATGGGTGTATAGAAACGACATTGTTTTCTAAAACCATTTTTTCACAAAAGCATCATCCAGACGGTTGTAATCACGTCCCAGTCACGCCTTCCACAAAGTGACCTTCATGGAAACTTTGTTTGAAATATATTAAAATTTGAATTAAATCTGCGTTCCACACGGATGCAAACTTATGTTTACAACCAATGATTAAATCCGCGTGGAACCCCTAGTCGTTTGAAATACTTCGCTTCTCTCAATATATCCCTTACTATACTCGCTACTGCGGAATACTTCAAGGGTCCATCCAACTCACACTTAGACACTTTATTTATTATTAAGTTTGTAAGTTCTAAGCGAGAAACAGTAAATAAAGTACCGACGTACAAACTCGTCGTATGAAACCAAGCTGACGGTGTGCCCTAAAGCCGCTTAGGCTTTTACCACACAAAAGGTTGCAGGATTTTATCAACATCCTACTAGTATTTAACATTTCTCAGCGTCACCACTTGATGAAACTCCTAATATTCATATTTTTTTATGAGAAAACACTTGTTGTTTTAAGTATCACTTAAAATGTATTATTAAACTGTGTTTTTGGCCTGATTATGCTGTTTTAATTGAAACCGGTAGCTTTTTCTTTTTTTAAAAATATCCTGCTGATGATTTTTAGTTATAATTGATAGTGCCTATATTTTTGGCTTAAGCTGACGTAATTATCAATAAAAAAATCATATGGATCCTCAGAATCATGACCTATCTTTCTAAATAGGACCATTAAAATCGCTTTATTGGCCGAGTCGATCGAGGATATCGATATTGGCCGAGTAGTCACGCAACAAATATAGTATGTAATAATTAAAAAAGTCTGTTTTAGAATCAGTTAAGAATATCACTAGGTCCAAGATGATCTCATGTTAATTTTATCATAGTCATCATCATCATTATTGAGGTTGTCAACATAACTGAAAAATATTTGCACTCAAAACCACTAGCAACTAAGTTACGTTTTTTGTGTTCAATAGAAAATATATATTTTTTGTTTTATTTCAAATTAAATTTCGAGCTTAAAGTGCTTTTTAGTTTTTTTTATTCATATTCGGTCTACTCAAATAAAAAAAGAATCTGTTATCAATTAAGAAGTGTTTTAACTAGTTTTTGTAACTATATTGTAGTAAAAGTTCCAAAATGTTCTTATCTTTTTAGTACTAATCATGTTTTGATAGATTTTATAAATACTAATTTCAAAACAATTGAAATATCTAACCCGTTCAAATATTCTCTTTGTCTTGGTCTTCATTTAAGCTCTATAAATCTGACACGGAATACAACAAAGCCTTGGCATATCAAGCTCGAATCTTCACATACCTTTCAAAGCCAAAGGACCTATCTTACTTCCTGACCCGCTACGGGGGATCCAGATCCTCTGCCCAGATGCGTTTTGAATAATTTACTTGTACATTTTGGTTTGAAGGGTGAATTTAAAATGTTCTGAAACCTGAATTCGAATTAAAACTCTCAAAACATTTAAGATTTTTTTTTCCTAAAGGATTGTAATTTTTATGCCACTGTGGTCAGGAACCTAGAAACTAATGTGTGTGTTGACTACGTCATTAGTTTCTGGGTTCGGTTTCTGGCAACTCTAATTAATATCCTTTTAGTTTTTTGGTGCCTCTGTGGTCTAGCGGTCCGGCGGTTGGACTTGCCTTCTTGAGATCCCGGGTTCGATTCCTGGGTCGTGCAACAATAAAAATTAGAAATTGTGTATTTTAAATTTTCTAATAAAAATAACGTTGCCCGGGATTGGATATGTGCCTTGACCTTGGCGGCTTGCTACCTATCACATTCTGGGACTGAGTGTCTTCGACTAGACGTGGTCGCCCTAGTTCTGATTCTGTCTACCTCTTGGGGAATATGGGCGTATAGATACATTTTTTTAGTAAATACAACGTTGTTCTTAATTGAAAAAAATGCCAAAAAATTTATCACATTGCGTGACAGGACTTCTGCTAATCATAAGCACCCTGATTGTGCATCTGTCTACCTCTTTGTAGATACAGGCGCGAAGATACTTATTAACTTTATACAATCTGTACCGGCGACTTTGTTTGCAATTGCAATCAAGTATTTCTCACGCTGATCAAATATCGGATTCCCGAGTTTTCTCGAGTATTCCCGACAGCTGACAGTCTGCAGTCAAGCGCTCTATTTTCGCTCAGTAAAAGTTGCCATCACACTTTGGAAATAAGTCAATTCGGCTAATCATGGGCTCACTAATTGTAATTTTACCTGCCTCTTCAGGGATCCGGGTGGTTTCTCTTGTTTATATATACCATTCAAGGCTTTGCCTACGTATTTAAATATGTACAGTGTACATTCGTATTTTCATTTTAAAAATAATCTTTGTAATGTAAATGAATAGATTCCTACGTTTCTACCCACTGTCGACTGTATACTATTAACAATCTTTTTTTTTTCTATTTATTTGGGTTAGCAAATAGTGCATACAGTACAGTATTACTTAATACAATACATTTACTTAAATCTAATGAATATATCACTAACGACGTCATCTACTAATTACTATACATAAATAAGTTCAGAGCGGTCTAAAATGTTGAAAGAATTTAAACTTACTTTTTAATATAATAATCATAAAATAAATAATAACCAGTGGCAAAAACCTATTTTAAACTTAGAACAACTTCGACTAACGGCCAATGTTAATAATGTATCTCTAAATTTATTTATTTATTTATTTATTTCACATGGAAGACCAACAGCAACTTATACAATTAAAATGGTAACAGAAAAAAAACAGTAAGCCAATTACAGGTCCTCACTTATAGACACATATTAAACATTAATATATAAATGTTAACACTCCACCATGATACACGAAATATATCGAATTCTAGAAAACAAATAATAAAGATGGATTTCAAGCAATCTAGATAGCTGCGTATCCGCCGGCCTATCCTATACCTAATTGCCATATTTATCCTGTCCACAGATATGTTATTGGCAAGCGGTAACATAAAAATGGATCAAAATATCAATCTTGGACAGCAAGTTTTGGATTAGTATTGATTATTAATTTCGAACTGGCTGTAAGTCAATTTTAAAAATCCGCATGTAAATCGGTTGATCCATTTAGGAATTATGAAGTCACAGGAACACAAACCACGTGAAACTTATAACACCTTCTTTGAGTTTTTTTTGGCGCCATCGTGAATGAGGGTAGTCGTAATTTTTTCATTATTATTGAATTTCGTTTTTATATTGAGTTAAATTGGTAAATTTATGTGGGAATTAAATTAATTTTGTTCAGTGAAAGTTTACAAATGAAATAATCATAAAAAAATTAGTGTATCGTCTATTTCCTCGCTGCCGTCAAAACTCACTAGATGAGCTTGAGTAACGAAGCTACCGCTTTACTCAAGACCCGACCTGACATGATTTTGTACATAGTGATTAATGACTGTAGAATTAACTAACTTGTTACTTGACATTGGCAAAGTAGTCGTGAAAAACGATCGAAAGCTATATTTATAAAAGAAGAACTACTTTTTCCGTAGCGCGTAGGGGTAAACATTCAATATGAAAATACTCAATGGCTTAGGCTGATATACACGCTGTATTACAATTATTAAACAAGTTACAAAGTATTATATCAATTCGAGCCTAAAGTATATACTTACTTATATTCTTATAAATATAAACAAGAAATACAACAAACACTTGGTGTATCAAGCTGGAATCTCAAGATGCTTTTCGAAGCTAAGGGATCTATCTCACTTCCTGATCCGTTACAAGGGGGACAACCAGATCCTATGCCCAGATGCGCTTTGAATAATTTACTCGAACATTTTGGTTAGAAGGGTGAATACGAAAATTATTTGAAATCTAAGTAATAAATGAATACTTACTACAATGTATATTTTCGAATAAACAAATATATTAAGAATGCGAAAAAGTTTTGTATGTTTATTTGAAAGTTTAATTCTGTGGACATACTTAAAAAAATGTGGGTCAATATGTTGCATAAACATAATTCAGTATCTTCACGCCTATACCCACGAAGACGTAGGCAGAGTCACAACCAGGGCACCCACGACTGGCCGAAGACACAAAGTCCCACAAGGTGGCAAGTCTATCGCCAACCGGGCATATACCCAATCCTGAGCAAAAATTTTTTTTTATTAGAAAATTGAAAAAAACAAATTTTCTTTTTGTTGGCCGACCCGGGATTCGAACCCGGGACCTCATGCAGTCAAGTCCAACACTTGAACCGCTAGACCACAGGTGCGATTTAATTTTTTTTAGTTCCTTTTTTTGAACTTTACTCGTACAGTTTGATAATTACAACATCCCCCGTTTTCCCCGTGTTGGTCATGGCTTCCTGGCAGATTAGACCATCTGCCTTCCTGCCAGGCAGCTCGTAAAAGGCGAGCATAGGCTTACCGTCGCTAACACCGTGACATCTGTCTAGGTGGTAGAGTTTCGCAGCGACTCACCCGGATCGGTACCACCCCCTTACCTATTCCTGCCGCAATAACGGATAAGTTTTGTTATATTGTTATGACTATGAATTTGTGCAAAAAAAGGCGAATCTGATTGAGTCGCTGCGAAACTCTACCACTTTGTCAGATGTCACGGTGTTAGTGACGGTTAAGCTGTGCTCGTCTTTTACGAGCTGCCTGGCAAAGACCTACAGATCGTCTATTTTGCAAAGGAGCCCGGACCAACACGGTTAAAGTTCTGCTCGGTTTTTCACAAAATATTTTTAAAACTTTCCCTTCCTTTGTTCACGCATAAAATACATAATTCGTTGAAGCGGTTTTAGGTCATTTAGGCAGTTGTAGTTATATGTAAGGGGGGGGGGGGCAGCTGTCCCCTCTGTCCGTATCTGGTTACGTCCATGCCAATGTGGCTGTGGTGAGCATTGATATAACGGTAGGGTAGAAAACTAGGATTGGCAGCAGAATATATCTAGAACAGTGGATGTAATCATGGTTACTATGGTCTGTGGTAGTGACAATCTGAGGCTCCTCTATAACGAGTAGGATCGCAATAGGTCTGTATTAGAAATGATTAAGCGCAGTAAAACTGCAAACCCCGAAGCCATCTATTGCATTGGGTACCTACCTCGTCGCGATTTGATAATAATTCTTTTTTCGAAATGTATCAAAAGATTTAAAATAGTCCCACATAAATTTTATCAACATCATGCTCATAGTTTTTAATCACTATTAAGTATAACTCTGTGGTCTAGCGGTCAAGGTGTTGGACTTGACTGCACGTGATCCCGGGTTCGATTCTCGGGTGGGGAAATAAAAAGAAAATTTTAATTGTAAAAAAAAAATGTTTTTCGGGATTGGATATGTGCCCGGTGGGCGATAGACTTGCCACCTATCACATTGTGAGACTCAGTTTCTTCAGCTAGTCGTGGGTGCCCTGATTGTGCTTCTGCCTACCTCTTCGGGGATATGGGCGTGAAGATACTTACTTGTAACTCAAAAACCACTTGTTGGATAACCTCGAAATTATGGCGTATCTTTGCAAAAAAAACATCAAAATCGTTTTGACTATTGGCCGAGTAATCGCGTGATAAACAAATAAAAAACATACATTTTAAAACCTCCTCCTTTTTTGAAGTCAATTAAAATCGGGTCCAACGAGGGGCTTAAATTATTGTCAAAAGCTTTTATCAAAGCCCAGGAAAGGGCGACTGTCATAATGCCATATTAATTTGCACAAGTAACAGGGGTTAGCAGAGGTAAGCACAAAATATAAAGAGGTACAGAAGGCAATCTAGCTCGAGTTCACTTTGACAAAGTATTTGTATGTAACAAAGTACGCTCGAACAACGCACACATAGACACTTCTTACGGACACGAAATTGTGAACCAATGTAGGTAGATCATTTCGAGCGCGAGTGATATTCGTTTGAGATACGCTTATGTAAAAGAAAGATACATACTTATCTAACTATCTTTACGCTAAATCCCTCGTGGCGTAAGCAAAGAATATCCAGAAGAGAATAAAATAGTGCTAAATGTCACGAATACTGCAGACATGTCTTTCTTCCTCCAGATTCATTACTCTTTTCATACAAACAAGAAAGTTTCGGACACTCCAAATAAAACCAATGCGAGAGCGAGGCTATGTTATGCGCGAGTAACAAGCATCAATGAACTTTCGTGCAAAAAAAAGTTATTACTATACAGTGAACGCTTTTTTTTTAAATTAAATATTAAACTTTGAATTGGCGTGTTTAAGATTACCAGTTGTAACGTACCTAAGTATTGGACTTGCTGTTATAGAAAACACGTTATAGTTTGGACAACTACATATATACATATAAACTTAATACAATTAAAGCTATATTGTGCTCTGGGTAATTTATTCTGCCGTGTCTTTTTCTGACTTCTTAGGATAGAGGGTTAAACTTAACTGAATTTCAAAATCACTCTTTATCATAATACTAGCTGCTACCTGCGGCTTCGCCCGCGTTTTCACAGAAACCCGGTGTGCGATCGGGATTAAAAATAGCCTATATGTTAATCCAGGTCACAATCTATCTGTCTTCCAAATTTCAGACAAATCCGTTCAGCCATTCGAGCGTGAAAGAGTAACAAACACCCATACATCCATACTTACAAACTTTCGCATTTATAATATTAATAGGATTAATACGTGAAGCAAAAACTTTGGAATAAAATATGAAAATTGCCCGGGAGGAGGAGTATGAAATTTGGTACACTTATAGTTTGCATTATTTAGCTAAAATTTTTCAATATTAATGCTTATAAAGTACATTAAATCAAAAAATAAAACATTACACATACTACCATGCTTTTGACACACACAAATAAAAATATAGACAATGATAAAAGTTCACAGATGGCGTACCAACTATATTGATATGTTCGGAAACAAAGTAGTGGCTCTTAATAAATAAAGATGGCGTTATTATCAAAAAGAAAATTGACAAAATAACCTTCATAATCTTTGAACATTATATTTTATTAACTTGATAACTTTCAACCACTGGACGACCACTAGTAAATCTAAAATGTCATTTAAATCGATTAAAAACATTGTGTTTTATAAACATACATAATCACATTCTATAAATATTAAGATGTGGCATACCACTATTTAGCAGTATATGTATGTAAAATAGTATGTGTTAAATGAATTGTATTTTCAAATGTTTTATCAACGTCTTGTAAGTAAGTAAATAAGTATATTTACGCCCATATCCCTGAAGGAATAGGCAGAGGCACAACCAGGGCACCCAAATGTCTTACTACCCAGAAATAGTTTTAATTTGATTTCATTTCAGTGAAATATTTTAGTTACAGTTCGTTTATATTTCTGTTCTTCCTACTTCATTTTTAATAACAAATAAAACAACTAGATTCGAGTGCCACTACTAAGTTTTTTTTGTATAAGCCAAAGATAATAAGCCTAACACTTCCGCCGAGTTTAGTTACCAAAAGCGAGGTACGTACCAGAGACTGACTTTGTACATCTCTACATTTTATGAGGTAACGGAGATGAAATTCAGTTTTTTCAGTTTCGCATCTTTTAAATTATTACCAACGGTAAATTTCCAGCTATATCTTGATTTCTCTCGGGTCACTTCGTTGGTCGAGTGGCTAGCGTAGACGCCTAACTACATCGACCAATCACGAGGCTCGGGTTCGATTCCCGACGGGGGAAGGAATTTGTGTGATGAACATTTTGATGTCTGCATTTCTACAAAATTTATTCTAGTATCTATTTAAGTATTTATATGTATTAGTATCATTGACTAACACCTATAACACAAGCATATAATATGCTTACTTTGGGGTTAGATTCAATTTGTGTGATTTGTCCAGGGATATTTATTTGTTTTATTTTTGGGGAAATTAGTCATTTATGTTTAAAAAATATTTCAAAATGCATATTTCTGACTTTTAGAAAGAGAGAGACTTCTGAATGAGATATATGTATGTTTATGTGATACCTACTACAGCGAAGTACCAAACGGTTAGCCTGATCTCACTTTAAAGATTACAGGGGTGTCTTTAACTTTAATTTTTAATCTTTAACCAAGCAAGTTGCTGTTTAGCATTATAGTATTTGCGCATTTATTTATGTATGTATGTACATATGTTTGTATATCTTATAATACATTTGTGATAATTTTGTCAATTTTAATGTCCACTGATTATGGTAACTGGATCAGTTAGCATACTGGTTATATCATTTCGATGAATTGTTTCAATTTGTTAAAAGTGAAGTTTTAATAATGTCTTTAGCTGTTATGTGTTGGTCCGGGCTTCTTTGCAGAAAAGACCATCTACCTTCCTTCCTGCATCTCGTAAAAGGCGAGGATAGACTTACCCTCATCAATGACGTGAAATCTGACCACTACTACCACCTAGGCAGAAAATTACAGTGACAGGGGATTGGTACCACTGCTTTACCTATTACTGCCGCCATAATTCCAGTTCTTGCCATTGACGTGTTCTGGTTCGGAGGGTAAGGTAGCCACTAAACTTACTTTTACTTGAGGTCTAACATCACGGCCTCAGGTTGGCAACGCACCAATACCACCTTTGGTGTCTCTAGGTTGCGTTAATTTTTTACCAACAGGAAATGCGTCATATAATAAAAGATGAATTTTTTCTTAAAAAGTAACGGTTTTCTGATAACTATTTTTTCTCATAGCATAATAATAAAAAAGATGTCATGGGTATTAGGACGATCTAGCGGTCCGGGTGTTGGACTTGACTGCATGAGGTCCCGGGTTCGAATCCCGGGTCGGCCAACAAAAAGAAAATTGGATTTTTCCAATTTTCTAATTAAAAAAAAATGTTGGTCGGGATTGGAAATGTGCCCGGTTGGCGATAGGCGTGCCATCTATCACATTGTGGGACTTAGTGTCTTTGGCTAGTCGTGGGTGCCTTGGTTGTACCTCTGCCTACCTCTTCGGGGATATGGGCGTGAAGATACTTTTTTTTATACATGTTTATTTTGAATGCTTAACTCTCGAAATCTTGTGTTTTCCTAAATGTTATCTCGAAACACTCCTTTATTATTAATGTAATTTTTTTTATATAGAACAAATAGTATTAATAAAAAAGTCTACTGGATTTGTATAGTTTCTTTGTTTTTAAGTTAACATACGTAATTTTAAACTTATTTAATAAAATTAAACGTTGTTAATATCTATGTCATATTAATGAATTAAAAAACAAATACAAACTAGGAAGTATTACTCTAAAGGCACTTGTCTGATTTTGATCAATTTAAAATGGAACAAATTATAATTAATTTCCTTTTAAACCTAAGCTGCTTTAATATAAAAAATATAAATTATTAAAATTGACTAGTACTATATACAAACTCTGAGGTTAAAATGCATAAAGTTTAAACGACCTAAGAGCCTCCTCTGTTTTAATTAAACTAAAAATAAAGTTTCACCAAGTGCCGAGGTTAAAAACACTTTTATTATATATATTAGCTCTGTTTATTCAAACTTTAACACTTAAACAATAACCCCTTTACTAATAAAACTTATGAGCCCGCTGATCTGGTGTGTATCTTTACATTTCCTAACAAAAATGAAGTTACAGGCCAGATCAAAAGGCGCGTAACTTTTATTAGTAAGGGCATAAGTTTTTAACAAGAAATATTGATTAAGATTGTAATGTATTTCCCAGCAGTAGATTTAAGAAGTACTATTCCATACGTATCAAATTATCTTCAAGAATAGGATAATCTAAGTTTTATGAGTTCACGTGACCTTCCTGTACATTCACCTTGAGCATGCAAAACGGATTTGTAAAATTCCACGCGGATAAACATATTCAAATTTCAAGTGTACAACGAACCACGCTCTATTTTTGAAAGTGACTATTGTGTTGCCAACCTCGCGGTTTTAACAACTTTAACGTGAACAACGCATATAACATGTGACACCTATAATGTAAAGCAAATATTACTTTATACCAGCTCTACCTGCGATTATGTTCGCTACTCTCACTAACCCGATTTAAAATAGTAATTCGTCACAAATCGTAATAGACAGACCAAATTTTACATTAAAAGTGTTGGTTTCAATTTTTTACAAAGTCCATTTACCAGCTTTGGTGACCTGTACATTCAAATGTTTATCTATATTCTGGATTTCAAGTTATTTGGTCTCTTTCTAAACTACAAAACTTTTATCTTTGGATAAAATAAAAAAATGGGCTACAGGATAGTAAACTAAAGACCAATTTACAGTTTAGGTTTTAGACCTTTCCCACTAAGAACACTTTTGGTAAATAGGATAAAAAGTATCCTTTAAATTTGCTCGGAAAAAAATGAAATCTATCATATTTCAATGAGATCAGAGAAGCAAACATGCAGACAGACAAAAATCTAAAAATACTAAAAAAGTGTTATGCTGCCTCTTTTTAGTCGCATGTACCTTTTTTAATATATTCAATACTAGCGGTACGCCCCGACTTTGCACGGTTATGAAATATATATACACCTTCCTCTTCAATCACTTTATCTACCAAGAAAAACCGCATCAAAATCCGTTGGTTAGTTTTAAAACTTCAAGGATACAGAGGGACATAAGGACAGAGGAAGCGATTTTGTTTTATACTTTGTAGTAATACAGCATGCACTTTCTGCAAAAAATAAACCTATTTAATTTTTTCAAGCAAAATTTATAAATAAGCACTTTTGCCACCCAAAAATACATATTATTTTTTAAATTAGTAAATCCAATTTATAGTTAGTCACGAATGGACAATGGCAAGTTATTTACCACTTTTACTCATAACTTCGCATGATCAAATAACATGCACACATTACCGGATTTCACAATCTAATGCAGAGGTTCCCAAACTTATTTCATGTAACGCCCACTTTGAAAATCAGTTGTTTTTTAGCGCCCCCCCCCCTCGTTTTTTTCTTGTCAATAACCTCAATAACATATTTGTTGCGCCTAGTTTAAAAAAACATTTTTTTCAAGATTTATACCGCCCCCCTCTAGGCTTCCAGCGCCCACAAGGGGGCGTTATCGCCCACTTTGGGAAAGGCTGATCTAATGGGTGCAAAACTACAAGAATATAACATAGTTTATGAATCTGTACGCAAAAAATACTCACCAGATTTTTTGTTGAACAAAACTAAATTTTTTTTAGGATTGTCATAACAATTTAAAATTTTTTCCACCAAACTTCCGACTCCCTTTGACATTGACTTTTAAGGACAAGTGACGTTTAGGAGTAAAATGTTGCCAGTAGTTGGATTAAAAAAAAGACAACGTTTACTATACTATTGAATTCAAGTGCAGCCGGAGCACGAAAAATACTTTTTTAAATAAAAAACTCAAGTGGTAAGCATTCTACCTTTATTTTAATAAAGGTTAATAAATATAGATAAAGATCGCATGGTTTAATAGTAATTAATACATGCGCTCCATATAATATCCTCCCTCTAAAATTTAACGAAAAGCTGTAAAAGGAAAAATTAGAGTATTTTCCCTCTGCTTACGCAAATTCGTCGTTTTCGTTCTGCTAGGCTTTAATTAAACTTGTCGGCTGAACAGCCAGATTTAAAAATTCATTAAAACCCTTAATTGAAAAGTGCACGAATTTAGATTATGAGTGTACCTTTTAATTTATAACATATTTTTTGAAAACTTTGAGAGAATTCGCAAGTTAAAGGACCTTAAAGTTAAATAGAAAAGTTAAGTTCATAAAGTAAGAGTTATATAAATGTACTAAGTGTTTAAAAGCGAAATGTTTGAATATTTTTGCGTCCATTAAACGTTAATGAAATAAAAGTTTGAACTCTTTCCTTTTGTAAATTTTTATTTAATTTTATTAAATCTTCGTCATTTTCATTTAAATCGCGTCTATGGTGTTGCGATCCGGTGTTGGATTTAGCTTCTTGTGGTCCCAGGTAAGGTACTACGTCGAGCAACAAAGATAAAATATGAATTTCCTAAAAAAAAATAACTTTTCCGCGATTAGAAATATTAATATCTTAAGCTAGTTGCGGGTTTACAGTTGTACCTCTGCTACGTCTTTGGGGGCCCTGACACATCTTTTTGAAAACTGACTTAGTGTAGGGATATGACGACTCCATCGCACGAATAAAATAGTCTATTTTTTGGATTACTGGATTATGATATGAGTCTCAAGTCTAGACAGCTTACAGAAACGGTTCTATTTGTTCTATTCATTACATAAAAACATGCGACAGTGTTCGCTACTGTCGTATTTAAAGGGTATTTTAGCATGAACCTTTTAGCAGGAGACTTTGGCAATTTACCAGTAAAATCTGTAGTACTTTAAGACAATGCGATTATCGTACTTCATACATTCTGTCTCTATTCGTTTGATTTCTACTTTAAGTAAAAAAAAAGTATCTTCACGCCCATATCCCCGAAGAGGCACCCACAACTAGCCGAAGACACTAAGTCCCATAATGTGATAGGTGGCAAGCCTATCGCCAACCAGGCACATTTCCAATCCCGACCAACATTTTTTTTTTCCGACCCGGGATTCGAACCCGGGACCTCATGCAGTCAAGTCCAACACCCGGACCGCTAGACTACAGAGAGAACCATCGGTTATCTGATACCGAAAATCGCTGTATCTTATTCAATGTTATTTTTATTTATTATTTTATGGTAAATTTAAAAAACATTTTTTTTTATTTTTGAAGTTCTTACCAGTGTTTTGTCATTTACAATTTAATGTCAAAGACAATGATACTGTGCGGTATAGCTATTCTAAGAAAAGTTGTATTAGAAGGCATAAATCAACTATCGTGCATCAGTTTTGAGAAAACGGGAACAAATCAATCTGTTTAAAAAGCCTGTTTATGTTTTATCGCACTTCATGTGAACATACTGAGCTATTACCATGAGTGGTATAGATTATGTTCAGTAAGTTACTTGTCGAAATGTATGATACTTTTGGTCAAAAAATATTTTTCTATTAGTTACCAATACTAAAGGGCGCTGTGCAAAGTTTTCATACAAATAATTTACAGAGACGGTAGCGAGTATAGTAAACTTGACAAGCCATAAACCAACGATAAGGGCTCTGGACTAACGGCCAATGTTAATAATGTATCTCAATCTAATGGATTTCAAGCAATCTAGATAGATGCGTATCCGGCGGCCTATCCCATACCTAGTCATATTTATCCTGTCCACAGATATGTTATTGACAAGCGATAACATAAAAATGGATCAAAATATCAATCTTGGACAGCAAGTTTTGGATTAGGATTGATTATTAATATTGGCCGTAAGATAATAAGCAAGTATCTATCTGATTTAAAGAAACAACACTATAACACGTACGAAAGGATCTGTGGAGGTAAATTAAATATAATAAGTGTCCTTTAGTTTTTAGTTAATCCGATCAAAAACATTATACATGAAACCATCAAGTCAATAAAAATAAAACTAAACGACCAGAAACACAAATTTACGGCTGAAAAGGGAATTATTTTACCGCGCCGCCGACCTTTGTACTTAGTTTCTCATGAATTTCAAATGATGTCCAAACTCCGACTGAATCTAAGTCCGTAGAATGTTACCTATATGAATTCACTTGGGAGGCATTTTTGCCTAAATCAGCATTAGAAAGCGAGGCGTATAAATTGTATCTTTTATGTATTTCTGAGCCTTACTTTTCACCAACATCTGTAAGTATTTTTAATACAAAAAGTTATATTCTATTAAATGCTGATACTATTTTATTTTGCGATTATTATATAATACGATTTTGCAAATAACGGGTTGTACATTGTTTTTAAACTATATTTGTACGGAATTGATTTTTTATGTTATTGATAAAAATCCGATATATGTCAAGATTGAGGGGTTGAAAATTAGTGTTAAAGCAAAATAATTTAACAATACAATTTTTTTCTTTTAGTATTTATGATGAACTTATATAAGAATAATTGTTGTTGTTTTGATATGTTGCTTGTATAGTATTTTTATGTACATTTTTTTCTCTCCGTTGTAACGTGTGTAGTGAATGTGTGTTTACAAATGTTTTATTTCTTTCTTCTTTCTTTATTGTAAAAAATGTAAAGTTGTCACGTTCATTTCCAGTGTTTGTAATTATTAATTAAATTACCTAAGTAAACAAACATACGTACTTTCCTTATTTTTTATGGGATTCCATTATCAGATCCAGACAAAGGAAAAGATCTAGACTTGATTTACCTCGTAAATATGCTCTTTAAAATAAAAAAGAGCTTGAAATTGACCCAAAAATTTTAAAGAAATCGATAAACATAATATATAAAAATGTACTAATACTCGGAGATTTAAACTCCTGCTTATGTTGAATCTCCTGATTGTTAAAGTCGGTTAAATATCAAAGTTACGTTTTCCTGTACCCCGAAGAGGAATGCAGAGGTACAACCAAGACACCCACGATTAACCATAAATATTTATTACCACAATTTAGTAGGACGTGTTTCAGAAGTGTTTCTAAGCTTAAAGTATTTTAGTATTTAAGTATAACTTAATACTCTATGTAAATAAGTTATAAAATTCCATTTATCTTAACACTATGATCTATGAAAGTAAATTAAGTTTTAATAATAAGTTTTATCCAAGGACTATTCTGTAAAATCAGTAGAGAAGTAATAGCGGTATGAAAAGAAAGTGGCCTTCACGTGTCCGTCTTAACTTGACGAGGGTAGGCTATTTACATTACAATGAAAGTTGACCTACAAACTTTGCGAACCTTGCACGCGCATACTGAAATATTTCAAGAGGAACAACGTTTAGATAAGTCTACAGAATGGACGTTGAGAAAAGATTTGTGTTAAAGTATTACCGCGTATTCACAATGCGAGGAATGATGTCATTTTGTTTATTTCCCCCGTGTTTGTACGGGCTTTTTTGTAGAATAGAGCATCTTCCTCTTAAAAGGCGAGCATAGGCTAACCGTCACTAACACCGAGACGTCTGTCTAGGTGGTAAAGTTTCACAGCTACTCGCCCGGATTGGTACTACCGGCTTGCCTATTCTTGCCGCCATAACCTGAACACTTGTCGTTGACGTGTTGATGCTCGGGTTTCATTCTCAACAGAGGAGATATCTAAGTGATAAACATCTAGATGTTTATACTCATATTTCTGGGTCTGTGTTTATTAAATTTATTATTATTTATATGTTAGTAATAATACAAAAAGCAGAATTATCTAGTTTGCTTACTTTAGGGTTTTTAATTTTTTCTCTAAGTAAGTCTATAGTTTATAAGTATCTTCACGTCTATATATCCTAAAGAGGTAGGTAGAGACACAACCAAGGCACGAACGACTAGCCGAAGACATTAAGTCCCACAATGTGATAGGTAGCAAGCCTATCGCCAACCGGGCACATATCCATTCACGTGAAACATATTTTTTTTCATTAGAAAATTGAAAAAAAAAACACATTTTCTTTTTGTTGCCCCACCCGGAAATCGAACCTGGGACCTCATGAAATCAAGTTAAACACCGTGACGGCTAGACCACGGATGCGATTATAATGTTACGATAAATTTTGAAAATAGACAAACCCGGTAAGTTTCTTTTACCAGATCTTTTCAGTGTGTGGCCCCGATTCCGATCCGGTGGTCTATACTTCTATACTAATATTATAAAGAGAAAATGTTTGATTTTTTTGTTTGAAATGAATAGGCTCTGAAACTACTGGACCGATTTCAAAAATTCTTTCACCCTTCGAATGCTACATTATCCTTGAGTGACATAGACTTTGTTCCATCTAAATCGGTGCAATAAAATCCAAGTTACGCAGGCGAAGCTGCGTGTAACTGCTAGTAGTTTATAAAATTGTCAACGCGCATATAATAATAATAAAAAAATTGTCGCCAATAAGCCTGACATCGTGCTGGTAGATCGGTTGGAGCGCCGGGCTTTTCTTGTTGATATCACTGTCCCATGTGACGTTAACCTCGTGAAAGCCGAGAAGAAAAAAATGTCAAAATACATAGATTTGGCTCACGAGGTAACCGACATGTGGGATATTGATTCAACAACAATTGTCCCGATAGTCGTGTCAGTAAACGGTCTTATAGCGAAGTGTCTCGACCAACACCTTAAGAGACTCGCTCTGCAACCCTGGATTAAGGGCCGGATTCTAGAGGCAGCAGTTTTGGGGACGGCACGCATTGTACGGAGGTTCCTCAGTCTGTCGCCCTGACCACTGACGGTTTAGTTGTAAGACCACCGTTTTTGGTAACCTGTTTTTTATGTTTATGTTTTTATATATATTTTTTAATATTAAATGTATAGACGTAGAAAATAAGAGGCACTGAAAATAAATGATAAGAATAATAATAACAATAGTAATAATAAATCATCTTTATTTCACATAAACCTAGAAGATATGTGACGGGTCTATATAATAATAAATCTACCACCAGATCGCTTGTCTTTTTTTCTTACTTTAAAATATATTCACAATAATTTATGTAATGATATATTACATATTATAAGAGATTGGCATGAGGAGCAATTAATCCCAAGCAGTCTTATCTGCTAAATATTCAGCAATGTTATAATATTTTTTTTGATTTAATTTATATTTTAACACATATCTTAAATTTATTAATTGGAAGTTCTTTCATATGATTGGGAAGTTTATTGTAAACCTGTATACGTTGGCCCATGAAGTAATGGCTTACTCTGTGGAGACGAGACACATGCACAGCAAGATTATTTTTATTCCTTGTATTGACACAGAGTATATCACAATTTCTTTTAAATGAACTTGAATTTCTGTGAACATAAATTAAATTTTTAAAGATATACTGGGATGCTACAGTTAGAATTTTGGTTTCTTTGAATTTTTCTCTCAGGGAAACTCTTGAGCCTAGGTTATAAATTGCCCTTATGGCTCTCTTTTGTAAAATAAATATAGTACTGACTTTGGCAAGAACTACCTCAGAGAAGAATTCCATACGACATGATGCTGTGAAAATAACTATAATAAACCATCCTAGTGGTTTCAACATCAGTTAATTGTCTCATTTTTTAACAGCATACGCTGCTGAGCTTAATCTAATCGCAAGTTTATCAATGTGTGGGCCCCATTGCAATTTCTTATCAATTGTTATTCGCCTCTGTGGTCTAGCGGTCCGGGTGTTGGACTTGACTGCATGAGGTCCTGGGTTCGAATCCCGGGTCGGCCAACATAAAGAAAATTGGATTT
>NJDC01002131.1:23909-48167 GCA_002245475.1 Calephelis virginiensis | reverse complement strand
ATCATTTCCCCGTGTTGTTCCGGGCTTCTTTGCAGAATAGACCATATGCCTTCCTGTCTGGCAGTTCGTTTAAAGCGAGAATAGGCTTATCGTCACTAACACTGTGACTACTAGGTGGTAGAGTTTCGAAGCGACTCGCCCGGGTCGGTACCACCGCCTTACCTATTCTTGCCACCATAACGTCCATTGCTTGTCGTTGACGTGTTGCGGTTCGGAGGGTAAGATAGCCGGTAAACTTACTTTTGTTCGAGGCCGAATATCCCGGCCTCAGGTTGGTAACGCACCATTGCCACCGTTGGTGTCTCTTGGCGGCGTGAATTTCTTACCACCAGGAAATCCGTCTGCTTGTTTGCCTACCATTATCATAAAATAAATAAACATTTTGTGTATCTAGATCGAAAAATCCAGCGAAAATTTACTCAAGGACAAATACGTATCCGTATCGTACCGTATTTATTTAATTATGACTTGAATAAATAAAGAAACTAACCGACATCTCTGATCTATCATTCATCAAGATATATACATCAAACTAAATATGTAAATAAAGTTACATATCGACGGGTCCTACGTAAGCTGGTACAAATGCAGTTGCACAACTTTACAGGAGAGCGATTTGTATGTTTTAATGCGTGTAACTTTAACATTATACAACGTACATAGTTGAAATTTTGAAATGGTATACTTTAATCCTTTAGAAAAAAAACTGCGTTAATAATTTTAATTATTTTTTTGGTTGTTTAAGTACGAATGATGCCATAAAAACGTTAGTGACATTTTGCTGCTTGTACCAGTTTACGTAGGACCCGTCGATATATAAACCCTAAAACCACCGTCTTTATTAAACATTTGATACTTCATCGAGAAAGCAGTTGATAAAATATTCTAAATCCCAGATCCAAGCACCGCATTTCATTTTATAAACTAATTAAACTTTGTCATGTGAACTTAGTAATTAAAACTTTATATACCTGTTAATTTAGTTGAAACTTCACTAAAAAAGGTAAATGAGAAGCTCCAGACTAAACCTAGAAATCCAGGCGGATTACTAAAACGTTATTGCGTTGCAGCGACATCGCTCTGGACATTTGTTCAACTTTATTTGCTAATATCCCAGACAATTTGCCTTTCAGCATTTTTCTTTTTTGCTTTATTTGCTTGAAAGTTTTAGAGGGCTAATATTTTAAAGTTGAAAACATATTTAGGAATTTCATTCAACACAGACATTTAAAAGACCTTAGAGAAAGAAGAAAGAAAGAAAATATATTTATTTGCGGAATATGCGTGTTAAAGTTGTTACAAAATTATTTAAGCTTTTCAACATATTGTGGTGTGCAAATATTTTAATATTTATAAAAGTAATTATTTAATTATGTACACAATGTTTTAATGTTCATACAACAAATAGTTTTATATTTATTACAATTTGAATTATAAATTACAAATTCAAAAGTAAATAAATTTAACCCTGTCTACCGTTACCTACCACCATTTCCAAACCTCGCCAGTCAGGAGCGGAAACGGCGAAACGAAGAGACAAGAGTAGCAGTGACGTCAGTATATTACTTTTATTTCCAGAGCCTAGATAGCGAACAAGGCTCGGCAGCTTACACGACAAGGTAATCAGACCTATAGGTACCATAGATGTTATAGGTGCATCACAGCCTAAGTACTGATGTCATGTTCCGGTCTGGAGGGTATGGCAGCTGGTAGACTTGTACAATAGGCCAAACCACCTTTTATCATCAGCAGGTAAACTATTTTTATGTAATAAAATATCAAATAAGTACATGGCGGAAATAATGTATTTAATCTTTGCTCTTACTAACTGCCTGACAGGAAAGCAAACGATATATTCTACAACAAACAATATTTAAATAAAAACAAAAGTTTTAGCTCCATCGTAAAAGAAGATGGTAGTATTTTTTTTAAATTATTGAATTTTGTGTATATTATGAAAAAATTAGTTAATTTACGTGGAAATTAGTTAAATTTTGTTCAGATCAAGTGCATAAGTGAAATATATATAAAGAAATTAGTGTATATACGATTTTGTCGCTGACGCCAAATCTCCTTAAATGAGCTTGAGCAACGAGGCCACCACTTTACTCAAGACCCTGACATGACTTTGACTTATGACTTATGACCTGAAACGACTTATGACTGTTAAACGAATATTAATATGGAAGACGTGGCAACATGGCCTAAAGGTCTTAGCCTGACCCAAACAGCGGGCAAGTTAACTTAAAAAAAGTGTCATAACAAGAAATCACGATTAAATTTAAATAAACTCAAATGTTGTCAAAAAAAATATTGTAATCTCAGGACATATTAATAAGTGACACTATGTAAGAAAAAATGGCTGAAAATAAGGACAAGACATAATCATAAACCTTGAATGTACAATGTCTACAAAAAAACGACGTCTCGCAGATAAACGAACGCCTAAGAATAACAGACCATACAATTTACGTGATTGTAAAGACTTGATATTTTGCTCAAGTTTGTATTCATATACAGGGTTACATTTATGGAACCCATAATATTTGAGACTTTCCAAAAGGTAATACTTTAGCTCTGTCTTAAAAGAACATAAAAAAGTGTCTTTACGTAAGTATCCCCAAAAGAGGTAGGCAGAGGTGCAACTAGATCACCTACGAATAGTCGAAGATACCACGTCCCACCAGGTAATACGTTGGTAAGCCTGTCGTCAACTGGGCACATATCTAATCCTTGCCAACTTTTTTTTTATAAAAAAACTGAAAAAATTGAAAATTCGTTTTAGTTGTTTGAACTGGGGATAGAACTCGTGACCTTATAAAGTCCAGAAATTGACCGTTGGACCACAGATGAGATATCGATAAAGAATAAAAAATTATCGTTTGTCTTCTCGCTAAAATCGATGTGTAACGTAAATAAATTGCTCAGCTGCTTTTCCTGGAATGCAATCGTATGTGCAGCCTGGTGACGTCATAACTCCTACCAGGTATGACATAGCATAACAGTAAATCAACTTTTTTAAATATATGTCTATAGTATATATTAAAAATAATATTAAAAGTTGTTAGGACTTAAAACGCACTATCATTTCAACCTGTACACCCATTAAAAAAATCCCAGCCTTTTAAATGTAACCCTGTATATAATTCTACATGAGTGTGTTTGTCATCAGCATCCTTACCATTAGATTACTATATACACTTGTCAAGTTTACTATACTCGCTACCGTCTCTATAAATTATTTGTATGAAAATTTTGAACAGCGCCTCTATTGGTAACTAAGAGAAACACATTTTAGACCAAAAGTGTCATAAATTTCAAAACCTAAATTACCAAACGTAATCTATAATAACTTATGCTAAAGTCTCTGACAACTTCTGCAACTATAGTCGTCATCGAGTCGTAAGTTTGATATACCGGCAACAATGATACCTACAAGATCCAATTGTATTATTAAACAGAGCATCAACACATTGAAAAACCAGCCTTTTTTTTCAAAATTTCTCCCCGTGTTGGTCCAGATCGTCTGTGTAGAACAGATTATCTTCCTCCTGCCTGACAGTTTGTAGCGAGCAAAGGTTAAATGGGTCATTACCTACAAGACCATTGGTGCTAAAGTGCTGTATAGCACTTAGCTGTTGAGCTATGATTGCTGTGCACATTACGCCTAAAACCTGTGTTACAGGATAGGGACGCATCTATAACATTTATGGTGTCTAAAGGCCACGCTTATCTCTTACGTTAAGGGCAGCCACGTCCTTATTTTCTGTCTTTTGTCTTACAAAAGTTAGATAACCAACACAGGTACAGAAAAACAATAGACACACAAAATAGAATATCCCTTGAATGAATTACATAAATTGGTCAAACCCCAGAGTAAGCAAATCATTTTTTAATTAAACAAATTTACTACATACATACATACATATCTTCACGCCAAGTCCCTTACGGGCTAGACAGAGAGTATCGAGTGCCAGATCTCACGATCCTGACAAACCTGTCTTGCTTCCTTCACATTCATAACCCTTTTCATACAAACACGCCGGTTTCGGAGACTCTTGACACCACCCTCGGATAATATCCGATTGATCTGATCTGAATAAATTTACTATGTACCTATATGTATACTTTTGGTATATAAATCTAGCATTTTGCTGACAAAATAATTATCTTTATATTATCTTTGTTAAAGGATAACCATCAAGCAGCTATATTGTGACAACGGTCTTTTAAAAAGCGCCATAATTTATACTATTTATATTGTAAGGTTAAGCTTTTTGCTCGCCTATTGCTGTCAAGAATCAAGATCATTAGCTTTATATTATTCTTGTACTTTCCACAATTTTTTATATTATATTTTATCCGCTGACGCCTCTGTGGTCTAGCGGTCCAGGTGTTGGACTTGACTTCATGAATTCCCGGGTTCGAATCCCGGGCCGGGCAACAAAAGGAAAATTTGGTATTCGCAATTTTCTATTTAAAAAATGGATTAGATATGTGCCCAGTTGTGACATTGTGGGACTTAATGTCTTCGGTTAGTCGTGGGTGCCTTGGCTGTGCATCTGCCTACCTCTTATGGGCGTGAAGATACCTTTATCTTTCATCCAACCGGTTAGTGCCGTCTAAAAAAGCAAATGAAATCTTGTGTAAATTTCTACGATTTCCCTTAAGATAAGTTTACACGAATAAGAGAAATGGCTCGGAAATAGGGACACAAAGTAATCACAGAAACTTGAAAATAGTCTCTAAAAAACTAGGTCATGCAAAATAACGAAAGACTGAAAAATTAAAAGGTACAGGTACGCGGTTTTGCAATTTTTCTGGTTTGATGCAAATATTACAATACTTGGAGGTCTATTCTGTACATTTATTCGAAAATGCATAATTCTGTCATTTTTTTGTCTACTTGATATTTTATACTAAAATAGGCTTAAGTACAGTAGCAATTTTCATTCCTAACATTCACTTTTCATACTTACTCGAAGTGTTAATTAATATTTCTTCACCACCTACCTAAAAAGAGGGCTGCTATAAGTTTTACGGGTGGGTATGTGTCTGTCTGTGACATTATCACTCCTAAACTAATAGACCGATTTCTAGACAGACTTTTTTGTTAAAAAGTTAACTTGAAATGAATTTCACTACAGACAGTTTTTGTCAGAGTTTATAACACATTTTTAAGTTTATTTAAAGATACGATGAAATGAGAAGAAAACTGGGGAGACCTGCAAGGAGCGTAACATTTGGCAGTCGATACTTATTATCTACCACAGGACTTGGTGTGAAGATAAGTAAGTAAGTAGACTAGTAGACTATCAAATGCACGGTTTTCTCCGAGCTTTAACCAATGATTTTTAACGAGGATTAATAACCTTTTGAGCTAATAGGTGCCGTGACATTAGCGTTGTTTTTGTAAATGTTTATATGCAGCGGTAACTGCTTTTTCTTTAGGCAGCTCTGTCGCTTGTTTATATACTTTTCTATTGAAAAAGACTTAAGCCTAACCTTTACCGTTTTTGACTAAGACCTTTGATCTAGATAGATCATCGTTTGATCGAAGGGTTAGCATATACGTGTAACGCCACCGACCAACTAATTCAAGTCCTTGACGGAGGCTGTCATTTGTGTGATAATCATCTAGATGTCTGTATGTCGCCTCTGTGGTCTAGCAGTTCAGTTGTTGGACTTGACTGCATGAGGTCCCGGGTTCGAATCCCGGGTCGGGCAACAAAAAGAAAATTGGGTTTTTCCAATTTTCTAATAAAAAAAAATGTTGCTCGGGATAGGATATGTGAGAATTTTTGACAATGATATGGTTTTCTTTTAGGCTGGAATTACCGTATTCTATGTATTTAATTTTTACTAAGCCCGCCTCTGTGGTTAGAGGTCTAGCGTCGGAATCGACTCCTTGAGGTCCCGGTTTCGATCCCCGGGTTGGGCAACAAAAAATTTTAAAATGTGTATTTTAAATTTTCTAACAAAAATAACGTTGCTCGGGATTGAATATGTTCCCGGTTGGCGATAGGCTTACCACCTATCACATTGTGGGACTTAGTATCTTCGGCTAGTCGTGGGTGCCCTGGTTATGCCTCTGACTTACCTCTTCGGGGATATGAGCGTGAAAATACTCTATGTCTGTATGTTTGGATCACCTCGTCATTAATAAATAAGTGTGGTTGTTTAACATCCATAACACGAACTTAATATAATTAGCTTACTTGTGGATTTAGTTAAGTTTGTGTAATTAGTCAAGGAACTATCAATCTACAATGTTCCTGAACTATTACACAAGTTGAAGACTATATGAGTTCTCATAAAATCTCATTGAAATTGCCAATGAATGAACAGAATAGCCCTCCTGTACGATATTTTTTTAAAGTTCACGGTATACTTAAAGTTCCCAACCGAGTTTTCATTGAATGTACGAGTCACTGAATTGTTCGAAGCAAATGTTTGCTTACTCTATCGACGTTTGGACAGGTTTGAATGGGAATACGCTATCTCAGCTTTAGTTCAAATATATCTATTGGAATTCGAAATACAGAGTAAATTTTTAGTGTTTTTTTCAGGGGTTCCATGTTGGTTCAAAGCTTAATCCGATTCCAATTCCAACTCTAAGCACTTTATGGCTGCCAATCTGGGGTTAGTTTTTTAAAGGAAACCAAAAATCCTAGATTTAGTTTAACAAGTTTCTTTTATCCTAAAAGGATCAAAAATATGCAATCAACCAAATTAATTGTAACTTTTTGCCTGACTGCAAGCAAAAATTAAACGCTCTTTGATTTAAAACTTTAAGCACTAGTTGAACACATGTTTTACTAAATACTGTCTAAATAGTTTACTCAACCAATAATATGCTGACACGCCATCCACCTGTAGTATTGGATAGGTTTTAATCTTAGACACTGTTAAGGTAAACACTCGTCTAATTGTTTTTGTCATAAGGCGTTATGTGTTTCGAGTTTTAGAATTGAAAATGTAAATAAATCGTAACCGAAAATCGGTTCACATACCAAAATATCATTTTTTATAACTCTGTCTGTTTGATCTGGTTAATTTTGTAAACGGCTGGATCAATGTTGACAGGACTTTTCCTGGCAGGTAGTTGATGTAATAAGGTGTAACTTAGGCTATTTTTATTTAAGACTTTTTTTTGTTAATTTTTACCCGAACGAAGCCTCGTGCATAATCAGTCTTATAATCTAATACCCATAAACATTCTGTATGATTCAGATATTTGTTTAGTAAAAACTTTGCAAAAGACTTAACATATTTCTTTTAACTCTTATCATAAGAATAACAGGATGCGTGCCTTGAAATATTCTTAAATATAAGATTTCCGTTTTTCAGCCTTTGGCATCGGAACCCTAAAAGGTAAGTTTTAACTTTACGATACCTGACTGTATGTGGGTGATTTCGGATTAACGTCGATGGTAGCCAGGTAGTCTTGTTTGGTCTTGTCCGGCTGTACGCAGACCACGTATAGGATTTCTTCTCTTGGCCCATTTCTGAACGCATCAAGAGGGGATGCATATCCAGGTCCTTTACCTGTGGTAAAGAAATTGTGAGTTTAATATTTCCTTAACTGTACAGACATCATTTCTCAGCTTAAGCCGAAGTACCAATTTCACTATTTTTTTAAATAAGAAAAAGTCGTTAGGGCACTCAGAGACTGCCACGGTAAAGCTATTGCATAAGCAGGCATGTGTCACCAGATTGCAGGGCGAAGAGGGGGATCAAGCATACGGAGTAATGCTGATACAACCTAGAGATACCTAGAGGCGAGTTGCTGAACTAAAGAGACAAGCGTGATATTTCAAAAAGTCATTAAAAGTTCTGCTATTCATCGATAGATGGCAAAATTAAAAAATATCACCACTGTGCCGGTCGGAGTGGGGGGTGCTAGGTTATTTTCGTTACGGAATTTCTGGATTCGGTCTCCACGCTCAAGGACCGCGATTAAAGCTATGCAATAGCTTAAAAATGACAAAATGAAAAGAAAAAAATTTAAGCCTGTGTGTATGTCATAATATTATGTCGACAAAAGGTGACCAACTGCGTATCGGACTCACCTGTAAAGAGTTCCGTACTAGCAAGTATAAATCGGGGATATGTATTGAGATTAGAAAATAACATCTGACAGGATATCCTAAAATAACCCACATTGTATAGATAAAATTAAAAAATTACACTTTGTATTGGCGATTTCCGAAAATTTGAAATACCGTAAAAACTGCTAACCATCTATCCAATATTTTTTTGGTAAAAGTTTTTAATGAGATCTACAGAATATTTTTATAGTGACATTAAAAAAATCTATTTTTATGTACGTAAAAAGATTTCTCTCGCATTTCTGACTCATTTTTTTATTTGAAAGAACGTATTTTAATTTTATGATGCAATTCAAACAATTGTTCACTAATTTTTTGTAATATTTTTTTAATATTATTTTTAAAAACAGTTGCCTTGAAGTAACTTAAAGTGAGTGTTTTTTAAAGTATTGAAGGGCTATTTGGGCTCGTCGAGGGATTCCACCCCTTGCAATTTAGTAATCACGTCAGGTAATGCCTACACATAAATTACTCCTTTGTCTGGCGCAACCCCATAAACTTACCATTGTTTGTTGCTAAACTCGACCCTATTGTTTAATGGTGATACAAATTATTATCAATTGAAGTAACACAGCATATAACGGATATTTTGTTAATTCCGGATATATGTATACTAAGCAAATGAATATATTTTGTGCTGTAAAAAATATTTAGTATCTATGCATATAAAAAAACTGTAAGAAAAGGAATTCCTTACATTGTATATATTTGAAAAAAATAGGCGCTGATGACTAAAAACGGACAATGGAATATTTCAATTAGTTTTAGATTTTTTTGAATGTCTGTCTGTCTGTCTATATTCCGACCTCGATTTACACCTAATGTACTGAATTGATCGTTCTGGAATTTAACATGTAAGTATTCCATATTCCGAAGAAGGTTGTAGGCTATTTTTTAAACTGCGGTTTAAAAAATAGCCTTAAATGCGGTTTTAAAAATAGCGGTTAAAGTCAAAATGTAAATTCAACTATAATTCACAAAAGCTCAGTTTAATTTTATTATTTCTTTTTGTTTTGTATTGTTTGCTTTACAAATTGCCCCGTCATTATTTTCAAGACAGTTTAGTAGTTTAGAAAATACAGACGTAATTCTTAGCTTCAAATGGCTAAATAATTTAAGAGAAACTTTTCAATGGACAAGTCATTTTAATCTCGTGTTTGAATTTGTAATAAATTGCCACAATACTGATACTATGAATGCTAAAGTTTGTGTTTTACGATTTATGTCGACTTACTCTTTAAATCAGGTTAGCATTTACTGCAGACAGTCGCGAATTTAATTAATTTAGTTCTCATTTGAGTGGATTAAAATCTGTTGTTAACAAATTTATAACTATTGCTATAACAATAACTACGTTAAAAACAGCAACTTCAAAACTAAAAAGTTAAATTCAATACAGACTTAATATTAATTATACACTACCTTTTGTTTATTTGTGCTATTTACTAATAGATTTGAAGTCGGTGCCAAGCCTTAAACGAAACATTTTATTATTATAAAGTAAGTAAGTAAGTATCAAATTAGCTTGGCGCCGACTTCAAACCCATTAGTAAATTGCACAAAAATAATAGGTAGTGCATAAGTAATATTTAATTTTATTATTTTTTACTTTTTAGTTTTATAGTTGGTTTTATTTTTGCGTAGCTATTTTAATTTAATACTTTATTTTAGTTTATTGCTGATATGATTTCATTTAATTAAAATAGATATCGGGATAGGTGAAAGTAAGTAAAAAATGAACATAAGAAAAAGTAATGGGCCTACCTGAATTAATTTTTTTATGGGAGCAATTCGAAATTGTTCCGCATTAAACAAAAAAATATAAAGCATATTTATATTGAAATCGATGTACCTACATACATAAAAAATATACCGACCGAATTGAGAATGTCCTCTTTTTTTAACTCGGTTAAAAGTATTACCTTAATCAATGCCAATCTCGACTGATGTTTGTAACCTTGTCAAAGTCTTCTGTCAGTCTTTAAGAACTTTTATTTCCCACTAGCTGTCCCGGCGAACTCCGTTCCACCCGTTCAGTTTGTATGGGATAAATAAAGTATTATTTTTCCCATTTTCGCGGTTTTTCTCTACATAAAAACCTTCTTCTGACAATAACTAACACAATAAAGAAAGAATTATCCAAATCGGTTCAGTCCCTTGGAAGTTATGCGCTTACCAACATATTTAGCAATTCATTTTTATATTATAGATTGAGATGTTTAAAATAAGTAGCTATGAAATCAAATTTAAAAAGTTATTTTGTGTAAAGGTTTATACATGACTAGCAGAATCAGCAGACATTGCCTATACTATATAGGAATATTGATTTCTTTTCCTGAAAATAACTAACACTTTACTAATTACTAGGTGGTAAAGTTTCGCAGCGACTCGCCCGGATTGGTACCACCGCCTTACCTATTCCTGCCGCCATAACGTCAGTGCTTGCCGTTGATGTGTTCCGGTTTGGAGGGTAAGGTAGCCGGCAAGCTTACTTTTGCTCAAGGCCTAACATCCCGGCCTCAGGTTGTCAACGCACCATTCTCTAGGCGACGTGAATTTCTTACTATCAGGAAATCCGTCTGCTTGTTTGCCTTCCAATATCATAAAAATAAAAAAAATACACAAGCAAAAAATAATTAGCAAAATTTATCCATTCACGCATTATACGACGATCTAGGGAAATAAGGATTCGTTTTTTTATATAAGATTATTGAGACATTTTAATAAAATATATATTATTGTTTGTTTCAATTTTAGTAAGAAAAATTGAAAGCACTCTTAAAATATCCTTCTCCAATTACGTTAATGTGAATCCTTTTTTAACTAAAAGCAAGTATGTATCTCTCGTAACTCTCGATCTCTTGTGAAAATAAATATCAAAGAACTCAACTAGAAGTGTCGGTGTCTGTAAAGGAGCTTTGAACTCTAAGGTAAACTTAGATCGCTTCTTCAACTAAGACGTGCTTGAAAAATACTACATATTGATAGAATATTGAAGAATGAAATAACGTTAACATTTTTAAGAGTTCTAATATAAACAAAAACTAAAGTACTCCTAATTTTAAGATGACATTATAGTCTCTTTGATACTATAATACTATAAATAATAAACGTTACAATAACTTTGCATGTTTTGGTTTGTTTGGTTAGGTGGTAGATTTATACAATAGGCTTCACAGCCCGGCACCAAGACACTGACGCACCTATACATACATCTATGGTGTCTTTAGGCTACTGTTACCTCTTAGCATCATGAGAGTTATGTGCTTTTTCACTGACCTTTCAAATAAAAAAACACAGATTATAATGCCACATTAACCCCTCGAGTACTTTAGTCTTTGTTTTTAAATAACAGCCGCTCTCAGGCACGTCAATATTATCTTTAAATCAGTCAGTAAGTCGATATTTGCTACATATAATTGTGACTTAATAAACATGTGGACTTAGTGTGTTTAATTTACCAGGATAAAGTATCTTCAGTATATATTCATATATTCATTCATTCGCTTTGCATAATTCTGTGCTTATTCCAACTTTACTGTATGGAAGCGAGAGTTGGGTATGTCAGAAAGAGCATGAAAGTAGGATAAATGCGGTCGAAATGAGAGCACTACGGAAAATCTGTGGTGTAACGCTCGCTGACCGCATTCGTAACAGTGAGATCCGAGAAAGAGTGGGATTGAAACAAAGTGTTTAACATATTTCCTTGTAATATGTACATCTTACTAACCTTGTAAATATCTTTGTGTTGGTGTTAAAATGCGAAAGGGCATGCTCCGCTGGTTCGGTCATGTGGAAAGAATGACAGATGAAAGATTGACAAAGCAGATATACAATGCGAATGTGGATGAATATAGGTACCCGGGGAGACCAAGGCTGACATTTCACGATCAGATCAATCGGATATTATCCGAGGGTGGTGTCAAGAGTCTCCGAAACCGGCGTGTTTGTATGAAAAGGGTTATGAATGTTAAGGAAGCAAGACAGGTTTGTCAGGATCGTGAGATCTGGCACTCGATACTTCTGCCTACCCCGTAAGGGACTTGGCGTGAAGATATGTATGTATGTAAGTATCTTCAGTATCTATCTCCAAATGACGAAACCAAGACACCCATGATTACCCAAAAGTGCTACGACGAGTCCCGAGCGACGTTATTTTTTAGAAAAGAACACATTTTTGAGTTGCGGATCCAGAAAACTAACCAATCCAAACCGAGACCAGTAGGGTCACTCTTGAAAATCGATTTCATGGAAATTGGAATCGGTTATATCATAATGGTGAGCACAATGCTAGCGAATTATTTTATGTTAAGTATAAATTTATATGCAAGCTTCCTTTCTATGGCTAGCAATGAGAATATTTTAAATGACTATCAGCCAATATTAATAACCTATCTAAAATAAGAGATCGAGATATTTTTGATCAGTTGCCAGGTAACTGCTGTTGTTTTTCAATAATTTATAAAAATATCTCAACAACAAAACTCTGGAAGGCTCCTCTTTATCTGTGGATAGGGTCTATTCTATTGGCCGTAATCGTGATTAACAGTCTATATCATCAGAATGTATTAATAAAATTAGTTTGTAATTTAAATTACATATTTATATAATTGTGATATTTATTAGTCAGTTTGTATACGCAAATTTAAATGTAATACATGAGTTTCAAATGAACAAGCACCGAAATTGATACGAGTTCATTGGTCTTTTTAAAATGTGATAAGTGCTGAAAGAGCTATAGAATATTTCTGGGAAATTAAACGCCAATATGTATTATCATCATCCCAAATATTACTTATATAATTATTTGATTTGACGTTTATATCGACATATTTTGAACAAAAGATTAATTTTAAATAAGCCCCGGGATTCCCCCCCTCTCTTTCTGAGTATGTGTGTGTGTTTCTGTATGTATATAATATGTGTATTGCGTATGCTAGCGCTTGTGTGAGTGTCTGTATCATTATAACTTTGGAACGGATGGACCATTTACGATGAGGATTTTTGTAATTGTGATATGATTGTGTTTCAACCCCAGACGCAAAATGTGGGTTTTTATTAAAGCCCAAGGGAAAAGGAGAGGTAAGTTTGACTTGTCTATCTGTGTGTGCGTGTATGTGTGTGAGTTTGTGTCATGTATGACTCTCTGTGGCAACATACCTTATGAACTATAGATAAATACCGATTTCGATAATTTTTGTTCAAAAGCTGACGTAATCGAGATGATTCTTGACTATGTTGTATATATTTACTATGAATATTTACTGAAAATAAATAAATAAACATTCCTGGACAAGTGAAACAATTTGAATGTAACCCCAAAGTAAGCAAATTATATGCTTGTGTTATGGGTGTTAGTCAACAATTCTTATACATACAAATACTTAAATAGATACCTGAATAAATTAATTAAGCACCCAGACCCGGAAATGCATCTTAATGTTTATCACACAAATGCCTGTCCCCGTCGGGAATCGAACCTGAGCCTCGCGGTTGGTCGGTGTAGTTAGGCGTGTACGCTAGCCACTCAACCAACGAGGCGGTCAAGCTAACAACACTCCATGAATACTTATTTCTAATATTCGCGAAGATGCTTTAGATGCGCAAAGACAAATTGTATCTAAATATAGAAAAGAGCCTTTTCCATCGTTTTTATTAGTCTTTTTGTTTGATATTATTTTACTTTTTTATTACTTAATTTAATTATCCACAAATCATTTGATGGAAATAGAAGCAGAGGTCAAACGTCGGAGCTTATTAGCTTTCTGGTACAATTACAAAATGCTGAATATTTACCACGATTTTCATACAAACTCTTCTCCCCTTAAGTTATTTTTTTTAAAGTAACCTCTCATGGAACTGCGGTATTTTTTAAATATATGTATATTAAATTTAATAAAAATCAATAAATCGGTTTAATAGTGAACGAGTAACAGACAGGCAGGCTTCCACATTTACACTTGTGAGATTTTGAATAAATAAATTCATATTCCTATATTTAAAGAAAAATTAGAAATTGGTGATATATAAAAAAAAAACGCAACAATTAGCTTATTTATAAAACATAAACATAATTACTACCCTAAGCAATTGGTATTACCTTTAATGTTACCAATAATGATAGTAAGTAATATGAACATAGCCAGAAACTTTTTTGCGATACTAGCTAGGTATTCAATGATATAGTTTCATTACTTACAATAGTAGGTAGGTACTAGGTAGGTATAATGTATGTGTTAAATACTCTTTTAAGTTTATCTATGGAATACAATTACTTTACATTTATATAATAACAGTATTTGACTCCGACAATTCGAAGTCTTATATACCTAAATGACCTGTAAAGGAATATGGCTAAAAAATTGAAATAATATGTTTAAAAATAGCAGCCAGCAGATACCTACAGAAGGACAAAAAGAAAGTTAATGTTAATAAAAAGGTTATTTGAAATGCTCAGGTGCAAAAGGATTAAAAACGCTATTTTAAAGGAAACCCAAAATTATATTCCTGCGTTACCAAATGGGACGGTACTTGAGATATGGATTATTTAGGAAAAATAATAGGTATACCTACGTGCCCAAGTTGTTACAGAAATATGAAGACACAAAGGTAAATAGGAACATTTTCTAAGTAATGAAGTGAAAGTTAATGACAATGTTATTGAAATTGCAAAATATATTAATAATATTACAAATGTTATTTAAAAAAATATTTACAAATATTATTTAAAAAAATATTTGCAAATATTATTTAAAAAAATATTGACAAATATCATTTAAATTAGAAATATCTTTAAAATTACTTACAACAAGACATGTTTAACAGTTTTATGTAATGTCTGCAATCTGCACCCAATTTATCACAAGCACAAAAATAACAATTGCCCCGATACCAAGAATCACAACACAATCGCTATCACTAAGTCAAATGTCAACTTATCACTACTAAATGTTTAGTCACGCCTAAAGTCTGAAGTTAAAATTATAATCAACTACAACTTTCACTAAAATTATAGATGTATAACCATAGATAATACACTTATATTAGACATGGTATAACTCTACAGTAGCACATATAGGTAGTGTTATTGCTATAAACTTTGTCACTACTAAGTACCTACTAGCTAAATAGTTTTTGTGTGACAGTAAATTGATCCCCAACTAAATAAACATACTGCGTAAGGTGTGTCGGTATATGATGTTTGCTGAGACGTAACGATTTGCAAGAAAGAGACAAATAAACTAGTAACTATATGTACATACTAAGTGGAACGTGATAAATGTACCACATTATACTCTCTTATTAACAGCTCCATCTATATGCAGCTCAACGGATTACTGTTATTGTTAGGCAAAATATGAAGTAACATAAAGTGATGAAAATATAAAGTATTACTAGGAGTTTTGGCGCCATCGAGAGAAAAGATGGTCGAAGTTTTTTCATAATTATTGAATTTCGTGTTAATATTGAGTGAAATTAGTCAATTTTGGTGGCATTTTGTACAATTTTGTTCAGTGAAAGTGCACAAATGAAATAATCATGAAGAAATTAGCGTATCGTATATTTCCTCGTTGCCGCCAAAACTCTTTATATGAGCTTGTGTAAAAAGGCCACCGTTTTACCCAAGAGCCTGACATGACTTACTGACGACTTATGACTGATGACTAATTAAAATTAATTGAAATTAATATAAAATTTGATGCAAATTACTACTTGACTAATGGCTAAATACTAACGTGAAGGCCAAAACCTAAAGAAAGAAAGAAGAAGAAGTATTACTAAGCATAGATTAAGGGTACGAATTGAATAAGAATGTAGCGGAGGTAGTTTTTTAAGAACCGGAGTTTTAAAATGTTCTTATGAAGGAGTAAACCGAGAAAATTTCAGGGAAAAGGGGAAAACACCTTATATAGAATATCTAAGTACTTTATTTTTTCCCATACAGAATGTTAGTAGTTTTTGATGTCAAGCGATACGAAGTTGGCTGTTTCGGCTAGTAAAATATAAAAATGAATCCCCATTTCCCTTGGTCAGTGAACGGATGGATTAATTTCGCTAATTCCTTTTTTGATGTTTCAGTTATTGGCAAGACAGTTTAGAACAAGGACAATAAAAAAAGTATTCGATTTTAATATTTAGGACAGGACAATTCGGTCAGGTTAGCTGGTTACTATATAAAATTGATTAACATTCAGCAACCTACAAAAATAAATAGCTTTAAAATTTAATGTAATACTAACATTGAACATTTTCAATTTTCAACCCTCGACAAAACCTGCATGTTATGTAAGTAAGAACCTGTCACCGTGACAATCACGTCAGCTTTCAAACAAAAAAAAGCTGTGTCGAAATCGGACTCGGTCTTTTGAACGGATGGAGTCTAAAAGTCAAGATACTACAGACACACGCACCCACACACGAACGCACGCACGCACATACGCACGTACACACACGCACGAGCACACAAGCACGCATAAACACAAAAACACACATACACAGACACGTTAAGCTTATAACAACACTTTTTATTTGTCGAGGGTTAAAAATAGGCAGTAAATCAATACAAATCTAAATAACAGGCTGTTTATTATGCCCGGTTTGACGTTTACTATGTATTTATGGAAACATTTATATTTTTAATATAACTTATTAGTGGTCTTTTACATACTAGTTAAAAGCACAAAACCTTAGAAATTAGACTTGCATTTGGTAATAGTTTTTCGATACTAAAACCACATTTATCGCCTCTGTGGTCTAGCGGTCCGGGTGTTGGACTTGACTGCATGAGGTCCCGGGTTTAAATCTCGGGTCGGCCAACACAAAGAAAATTGGATTTTTCCAATTTTCTAATAAAAAATGTTGGTCGGGATTGGAAATGTGCCCGGTTGGCGATAGGCTTGCCACCTATTAGTAGGGACTTAGTGTCGTCGGCTAGTCGTGGGTGCCCTGGTTGTACCTCTGCCTACCTCTTCGGGGATATGGGCGTGAAGATACTTTTAAAACAATATTTACATCACTATCCTAGTATGTCAAACCAGCCATCATACAGTGCCGCTAGTGTACTTATCAGTAAATATAATACATTATTGCACGAGTACACCCAAAACTTGCCAACACTATACGTCATGGTGTATTAGCTATATCCAATTACAAGAAAAAAGCTACACATACAACATGACAATTTTCTCTTTCTCTTTCTCGTACACATAATGAGTCTTCTAACTTTACCTCTTACTTATATCTCGTATTGCAGTTCCTCTTAAGCACATTATTATATTATGTTTTGGAGTTACTAATATGTTGCCAACCTAGCATACGTCATGTTTTGGAATCCTATTAATATTATAAATGCGAAAGTTTGTAAGTATGGATGTATGGATGTTTGTTACTCTTTCACGCTCGAATGGCTGAACGGATTTGTCTGAAATTTGGAAGACAGATAGATTGTGACCTGGATTAACATATAGGCTATTTTAAATCCCGATCGCACACCGGGTTTCTGTGAAAACGCGGGCGAAGCCGCAGGTAGCAGCTAGTTACTAATATGTTGTCAACGTCGCGGTTTTTACAACTTCACTTTAATAGAATACGTCATACAATTTCTATTTTAAAGTAATTAGATGTATCTCGTGGTTTTAGCTACAACTAACAAACATAACTACACACTAAATAAAGAAATATTCCTTACTAAATATTAATACAAATGAGTGATTAATTGTTCAATCTTCTTTCGCGTCGCAATAGGTTGGTATAACTTTGAGTGTGGGAATTGGTTTTAGTGACAAAGTCTACTTTTTATCCCGGTATCTAAACTGATTCTGTCAGGAGAACTTAATAATTTCAATACATGGGTATAGACGTGGGGTCGCCTCTGTGGTCTAGCGGTTATGTTGTTGGACTTCACTGCATCAGGTCCCGGGTTCGAATCACGGGTCAGGCAACAAAAAGAATTTTCTAGTAAAAAAAATCCTACTCGGGATAGGATATGTGCCTGGTTGGCGATAGGCTTGCTACCTATCACATTGTAGGACTTAGTATTTTCGGCTAGTCATGGGTGCCCTGGTTGTGCCTCTGCCTACCTCTTCGGGGATATGGGCGTGAAGACACTTTTTTTTAGACGTGGGGAACATCTAGTTATTAATTGACATGCCGACCCGACAAATGATGTTTTGCTCTTTTAATTTTTTTAGAGATTATTTTAGTTGAAAGAAAGAAATAAATTGTGATGGACCACTCTTACCACTTAGGAGAACAAAATATAACTAAAAATCTATTGTCATACCTACTGAGTGTACGTATAAAATTTCGTCAATATCGTATAGTAGGAGGAGTATGGCAACAAACACTGTGAAATTTTTATTTACATAAAAAAATTCGTGCACACAGTACCTCTCTAAATAGGGTACAGTTTTCTTCTCACATCTATGAAAAACAACCATAAAATCCATAGATACCTAATATTATAAATGCGAATATCCGTCTGTCTGTTACCCTTTCCCAGTTTGTATCAAAATTTATATTTTATTCTATGTTAAAGAAGAAGCGGGTCAACAACTAGTACTAGTAGTTTAGTATCTTCACGCCCATATCCCCGAAGTGGTAGGCAGAGGTACAACCAAGGCACCCACGACTAGCCGAAGACACTAAGTCCCACAATGTGATAGGTGGCAAGCCTATCGCCAACCGGGCACATTTCCAATCCCGACCAAAATTTTTTTTTAATTAGAAAATTGGAAAAATCCAATTTACTTTTTGTTGGCCGACCCGGGATTCGAACCCGGGACCTCATGCAGTCAAGTCCAACACACGGACCGCTAGACCACAGAGGCGATTACTAGTAGTTTACATGAAAGATATTATATATCTTTAATATTCAATAAAAAAAACACATTAAAATCAATTCATCCACTGAAGAATTACGAGCACACACACACATACACACACACACACAAACAGACTCGTCAATCTTGTAACACCCCTCATTTTACGCAGGGGGTTAAAATAATGTAAATGGAAAAGTATCACGCATACCTGTTTTTTTCAACGACTTCAATTTGTTTCTCAACTTTGTCACAATATACAAAATTATTGTCAAAAACCACATAATTAACATTACATACACAACTATTCACATATATGTACAATCAGGTTATTGTTTTTATCACTTATGAAAATAATGTTTTCTTTTTATTCTATGCCTGTTCGATTTATCTTCTAGTATTCGATGTAAGCTTGAATGTTGATGAAACTCATGTCGTATGGAAATATGTCTACTAATATTTTTAAACAGTATGTGCCACAATGCTTTATCCTTATTTTTCCACAACAAATCTGCAGTCTTTTCTTTAATCCTACGCATATTTTCCTCAAGTCTTCGCGTTTTTATTTCCATTTGAATCAGTGAACGAGTGGTATTCGTCAAAAGACGGTAAAGGAATTCTTTCCTCCTTGTTTTCTTCGGTTCTAAAGTCCCATTTTTAACAGGATCGTATTCAAAGAATCCGGGATAGTCGTGAATTAAATCTGTATTGGTTTGAGATTCTTTCACTTTGGAGCGTAATAAAACGCCTGCAATAAGAATAGCTGCAATGAAACTTAACAGCATCAACAATTGAGCATGTTTGTAAAGGGGTTTTAATATAAAATTCATGTTTCTGCTACATATTTTGTTTCTGTTACGTTTTGTATATCTAATTCGAGCAACAAGTCACGTGGGCTGACAACGTAGTGACTACGGCGCCCTCTCGCGTCCTGGGTGAAAATAGCACTGAGTCAAATGGAAATACGCCGGTGAGACGCACCCCACAAATTTCCCCAACGACTTTTCTTTCAGGATGCAGGAAAATATGTCCTTATTGATATGGTATAATGAAGTACCTCTGTAGAAAACATAGTTTTTTTATGTACTAAATTAGTGCTTTAAAATTAAGTATATGTCTATAAATTAACCAATTTTTTTTCTTTTTAAATGTTATATTAGCCAAAAAATAACTTTTTATTAAGTATTTTTTGTGTCAACTTTTTTTTATTTGTTGTGCAAAAATTTGTTTTCATTTAATTATATCGGTAAAAAAATATTTATTTTCTTGTAAAGAGTTTTGTTGTATATGTTGTTTATCAGGAATAAAATACAACACGTGTAAAGTAAATAAAGTTTAGTTGACTCTTAAGGCGATATCACACTACACCGGATGCCGCTCCGCTGTGCGTTGATGCGGACTTTAAATTTGAAGTATAACCGCACGGAGGTGGCAGTTTTACTAATACATAAATTACTTTTTACTACACGTTATGCTATAAATACAATATTGTAGCTTATATAAAGAAAAGAAATAAGAAATGCTAGTTTAATAAAGTTGTATGTCAGTTTTTCTACAGTCAAAGCTATGAAAGTCGGATAACCGAGCAAGTAAGAAGGTGACTGATGTTTGCATGAAGTCGATATGGTGACGTTAGTTAACAAACTTTCAATGAGCACCTTCTTTGCCGGGGTTAGTGTACGCGTTTAAATCCACCAATCAACTACGAAGCCCGGCTCAGGTTCCTGGTTTGTATAACTTTTTTTGTTTGTATAGCTAGCATTTGTATAATAAAAAAACCATCGATGCATCCATTTCTGAATCTAGGTACTTATTAATTATATAATGATAACTATTTAAGTATTAGTTTTCTAACACCTAATACAAGCATATACCCAACTTGCTTATTTTAGGGTTAGATTAATTTGTGTAATTTCCCCAAAGATTAAAAGAACACGATTCATGACTAACGTAATTGATTGACGCCTGCATGACTGTCTCATAAACATCTTAGATTTCCATTACATAGTTATGCAGGTGTATCACACATACACCCATGCTACACGCTAAATTATCCATCAGTCATAGCAGTAACTAAGGAAAAAATGACAGCAAAACCCAGCGTGTAATGGACGTTTAACAATACATAATTATATTGCTGTAAGTAGCTTATAATGAGTAAACATCAAACAAACAAATAGAACACCTTTTGTAAATCGAACTACTTCAAAAGCGAACTTTCTTTCTAGAAAACCACACTTCTATCTCTTCCGCATTATTTGCTACCAATAGAGGAAGAATGATTTTATTCGCTTTCTTTTAATTGGTAAGAATCTAGATTTTTTATTGTGTAATGTGAATGTGACTTAAGTACGTTTATCTGTTATATTAAACGATGTCTTTTTTTAAGCTTGCAATAAATTGGTTATATATAAGACCTGTCGCTCATCCTGACTTTTATTTATATATAAAAAAATGAATGCTCATTTCGCGTTGTCATGGTATCACGCTCGAACGAAATGATCTGTTTTACTAATTCTTCTTTTGTTGTAATAGTTATTGTCAGGAGAAGGTACGTACAAATAGAAAACCAAGAAAATAGCAGGGAAAATAGGAAAAGCAATACTTATTTTTTTCCATACAAACTGTTAGTAGTTGTTTGTGTCAAGCGGTACGAAGTTAACCGGTTCGGCTGTTTAAAGAGATAAATGTTTAAGAAAAATTAGTCATTTCCAACAAGACAACTGGTGGTAGAAAACTGTTCTGCGATTGTCCAAGCAGGGATCCTCCGCCTTACCTATTCCTGCTTCCAGAATCACAATGACATGTCCCAGTCCAGCAAAAGGGTTACCGGTAGACTTTCATCATTGGCCTAACAACCAGGCAAGAGGACAGTGACAAAGCAACAACATTACTATCAGTGGATCCGTGTGTTTATTCGCTATCTTATCATATTACAAACAAATAATACTGTCAAAACGTTTCTTGAATTCCTAAATATAATCTTTTTTTTTAAATTACTTAAAATAATCGCACAAAATTAATTAACTTATTGACTAACGTAAGCGCCTAACTACATTGACCAACCGCGAAGTTCGGGTTTGTTTCCCGACGGGGGCAGGTGCTTGTGTGATAAACATTTAGATGTTTGCATTTCCGGGTCTGGGTGTTTATTAAATTTATTCTGTTACCAATTTAAGTATTTCTATGTATTAGAATTGTTGACTGACACCCATAACACAAGCATATAATTTGATTACTTTGGGGTTAGATACAATTTGTGTGACTTGTCCAGGGATTAAAACGCAGTCTTCTTTTTCTTTCTTTAGGTTTTGGCAATCTCGTTAGTATATTGCCATTAGTCAAGTAGAAATTTGTATTTGTATAGTTATTAAGTATTATATTATATTATACAGTATTAATTAGTCATCAGTCACAAGTCGTCAGTAAGTCATGTTATGCTCTTGCGTAAAGCGGTGGCCTTTTTACACAAGGTCATGTAATGAGATTTGGTGGCAACGAGGAAATACACGATACGCTAATTTCTTCATGATTATTTCATTTGTGCACTTTCACTGGACAAAATTGTACAAAATGCCACCAAAATTGACTAATTTCACTCTATATTAACACGAACTTCAATAATTATGAAAAAACTTCGACCATCTTTTCTCTTGATGGCGCCAAGACTCTAAAAAATAAACACAGTCAAAAATACATTCTAAAAAGCAGTTGTTTTTTGTTTAATTATTATTTTGTTCTTTTCCTACCAAACTTTATTAAGCATTAAGCAACAGTACCTCTATTAAATTTTGACAGTTTATTTGATACTAAGTTTACTCTTTTTATAAGTCTGTGGTCTAGGAATCGGACTTAACTTCTTGAGGTCCCGGGTTCGATTCCCGGGTCGGGTAACAAAAAAAGCTTGGCACCTATCACACTGTGGGACATAATGTCGTCGGCTAGTCGTGGGTATCCCAGTTGTGCCTCTTCCTATCACTTCGAGGATATTGGCGTGAAGATACTTTTTTTGTAAATTAAAATAACATCATAAACATAGACTAAAGTATACCAACCTAGGTATCATAGTCTTTATTATTCTTTGGATACTATAGTATCACCATAAACTGACTCTTATCTTAATTTTCGTTTTTTCATAAGGGAGATAGAATTTACAAATATTTAAACATATGAATTTTCAAAATTGGTTAAATTGTTTTAGAGTTTATCAATAAAGTAAAAGCTCCTTTCTCTGTATAGTAATTTATTTCTTTCTTTGCTTTAGTTTTTCTTGCTGCAAGAGCAAGACTTTCGTCTTTGCCTTTATTATTATTTACAAGAGGTAACGGTTTTTATATTTCCAAGATAATATTATTAGACTGTCTGGAGTCTGGTTTGTATTTTTTGCTTCATGTCAAAGGCGACCGAGAGGCGAAGGGGAGTCTTTCCCATTTCTGCTCTAAAAGGAAGCTTTGCATTATGTTATCATTAACTAGCAGCCCTTCCCAGCTTTGCACGGCTTCACTTTCTAGCCAACCGGTTTCACTTTTTAAGGCATCATCAAGGGTTTTGAAAATTAAGATAAAAAAGACTGTTTTAAATTAACGTTCAATACTTATATGAACCATACTTATATGAACCAGCTCACAAAAAATAGTATTATTATTCGCCAATAGATGTCAGGAAGAGTCATATTTTTCAGTTTTTCTAAAAGTGATTCCTAGTTAGATCGATTTATATCGATCGATATACATAAAATAGGTTTTGTCGGAGGAGATTTTTTAAATTTTTAATATTAAGAAAATAATAATGCACTTGGACAGAATGTATATGAAACCGTATGTTAGTCAAATTCTTAAGACCTATGGCATTGGTAATATTAAAAATTTTCTATAAATTTTAAAGAAAGAAAAAATTTCGCCCTTAGACAGGATTTGAACCTGTAACCTTTCGTCTCAAGCCGGCGAATGCTCTAACCAATTGAGCTACTGAGGATTCAAGTCCCGTGGCGAAATTTTTAATTCCTTTCTAACCCGTTAACGCGGGCAGTTAGAGCATTCGCCGGCTTGAGACGAAAGGTTACAGGTTCAAATCCTGTCTGGGGCGAAATTTTTTCTTTCTTTAAAATTTATAGAAAATTTATCCCAAGCACAGGGCAAGTGCTAAAATAATAATATTAAAAATGCCTGCAAGCAAAAAAAAACTTGGAAATAAATAAAAAAACTTATTACATTTATAAGTTATAGCTATATACCTTAGCTTTTACGAAAGTAATGAAAAATTTGTTGGCCAAGATCAAGTTACTCGTCATTTGTGAAAACGAATTCGTATATACAATAGAAATCACA
>NJDC01002131.1:8758-23379 GCA_002245475.1 Calephelis virginiensis | reverse complement strand
CTTGTGACGACAGACGTTGTCGCTTGTCGACGGCAGCTGTCGACGTGTTGAGCCGCCGACGCGTCGACGACTGACGCCGACGTGTGTCGACGGCTGTAGTTACCTATGTAGTTGGTGACATGCCGCTCGTGTGTAAGAGCACTAAAAATTTACTTTATTGTAACGTGTTAACGTTTCAAATTTATTTATAATTGCAAGGTTTTATTTATGATATGGGTAGGCAAACAAGCAGACCGATTTCCTGATGGTAAGAAATTCACGCCGCCTAGAGAAACCAAAAGTGGTAGTGGTGCGTTACCAACCTGAGGCTGGGGTGTTAGGCCTCGAGCAAAATTAACTTTACCGGCTACCTTACCCTCCGAACCGGAACACGTCATGACGTTATGGCGGCAGGAATAGGTAAGGCAGTGGTACCAATCTGGGTGAGTCACTGCGAAATTCTACCACCTAGTCAGATGTCACGGTGTTAGTGACGGTAAGCCTATGCTCGCCTTTTACGAGCTGCCTGGCAGGAAAGCAAATGGTCTATTCTGCAAAGAAGCCCGGACCAACACGGGGAAAGAAAGTTTACGTCAAGGTTGAATGAATGGACCAATTTCACTAATGATTTTTTGTTATGTTGCTTACTGTCAGAACAAGGCTCTTATAAAAGAAACCAAGAAAAAGGTAAAATAGGAAAAACAATGCTTTCATTCATTAAACCTGCTCATATCCGTTAATGTCAAGCAATACAATGTTCGCCTGGTCGTCTAGTTAAATATAATTTATACACTTGGCACTAGTCGTATCTCACTCTTATCTATAGTATCTATCACTTTGTTTTATACTATGTAGTGATGTTTCCGTGGTATGTTTATAGGTAAACATACCTCGGAAACATCACTACATAGTATAAAACAAAGTCGCTTCCTCTGTCACTTTGTATGCTTAATTCTATAAAACTACGCAACGGATTTTGATGCGGTTTCTTTTAATAGAGATTATGATTAAAGAGGAAGGTTTATATGTAAATTTCAGAACCGTGCAAAACCGGGACAGGCCGCTAGTAGTTTATAAACAGAATCCATTCAATCAAACAGTCAAAAAATGGATCTTCTCAATTTGAAGCTTAACAAAACATAATAAATCTTAGAAACAAAGCAATTTTGGATCAAAGTAATATTGTATCCCAAAAACTGGATGTAAGACGGTTGAGTTAATATGAATGAATTTAATAAAATCATAGCTTTTGTCTTACCACATCTGCTGCTAGAGATAAGGGACCCTCTTTGAAGTTTCCTCAATCCCAAAACGATTTAAAAAAGGGTCGATGAAAGAACCGCAGACTAAAAGATGCTTGAGATTTATCCGTAGACAGTAACGTTCGAGGAGCTGAGTTTACGAGATATTTATGAGATAGGTACATCTAAAGTACAAGACGAATAAAATATTAATTTACTTTGTCCATAAAGTTTCAGTTTTGTGTTTGTTTTATGTTCTTATTGATTATATAGTGTTGTAATAGTAGTTTTATGGCACGGAGATGTGATGACATGATCATGCATCTATAAGATCTTGGTGATTATTCAGCACCTTCAGGTCCCTGTCCGTATCAAGGTACCTAGGAATATTCGAAGGTACTTCTTAGTATCGCAGCGTGATTGGTGTTTGACTGGGCATTAATCTTTATATAAATTTTAAAGAAAGAAAAAATTTCGCCCCAGACAGGATTTTTTTTTCTTGCTTTAAAATTTATAAAAAAAATTATCCCAAGCACAGGGCAAGTGCTAAAATAAAAATACGTTGGGCATTAATCTAATCCAGCAACGTTGTTTTCATCTTTTCATTTAGTCATCTTGGAGTTAAGGAACAAAATCCGAAACCTCATATGCAAAGCTGATATCGGATCACTAAACCAAAAAATAAAAGTAACTTATTATACACTAGACCTCAAAGGCGATTACCGTAAACTATTATATAGGTATCTATATATTAATACGTGATGCCAAAACTTTGGACCTCTTTTTATGAAAATTGCGCGGACGCAGGAGCATAAAGTTTGGCACACTTATAGTTTATGTACAGGAGAAGTGCAGAACGCTAATATTTTTCAATAATAATGCTTATAAAGTACATTAAATCAATAAATAAAACATTATCCACACTACCATTCATTTAATAAACACAAACAAATATATTGATGTTGACGATAAAAGATCACAGATGGCGCACTAACTATTCAGGAAACAAAGTAGTTGGTCTTGAGAAATGAAGATGGTGTTCTTATAAATAAGATATTAAAACACTAAAATGGTCGAATTTCGACCCATGGGCGACCACTAGTATGTGGAACTACACCTACACTTACTCTTGTTGCAGCCATCACGCCAGAAATAAATTTACTCACGCAAACTGTACATCCCAGCCTCAGTTCTGACAATTTACCACTGCCATCTTTTTATTTCACAAACTGAATGAGAGGAAAGAAGTTCGCCGGAACAGCTAGCTATGCGTGAATGTTAAGTTTATATTGATTGGATAAGGCAAATAGGTATACTATTGGCCGAATAATCGCATAACAAAAATACAAAAACACATACGCATTCGCATCAAAAACCTCTTCTTTTGTTTGGCACGGTTACAAAGAGCCAGCCACAGTAAATTAAACGAATTCGTAATAGTAAAAATAAAATTATCTTCACGTCCATATCCCCGAAGGCAGAGGCACAACCAGGGCAGGGCACCCATGACTAGCTGAATGCACTAAGTCCCATAGTGAGATAGGCGGTAAGCCTATCATCAACCGGGCACATATCCATTCCCGGGCAACGTTATTTTATTAGAAAATTGAAAACATTTTCTATTTGTTTGTTACCCAGCCCGGGGATCAAATTCAGGACTTCAAGAAGTCAAGACCGATGCCTGACCGCTAGACTATAGAGGCAATTAACAAATTAAACAGTTGTCTAAAGTGTTGTAACTGATTGAATTGTTCTGTTTGGATTATACTTAATACCAGAATGCATCGATTATATTATTAAGCTTCACAAAAATTACTATAAGTATTAAGAGCGTGGCATTTTAAATTCAGTGAACGTATTTCAATTCAATAAATTCGATTTTACGATACGAATTGAATGCTTTCGTGAGTTTCCAAGCAGTTTATGACATCGCTCTTCTTAGCGGACTTTCAAAAACAAGGAATTCTCAAATTAGACTGTATTTTTTGCATACTGGTTACACTGTCGATTACTCTATCATTTTTGAGAAGTTGTAAATTGTTTAAAGGTAGATCATGTTTAAACATCACATGTAAATTTATTGGCAACTGGTTTGATACCTTCATAGTTACCTCCTTTTCGGTCCTTTTCAGATTAGCTGCTACTACTTGCCCAGGGTGGACTCTTATCTATGTCTACCGCAATAGTGGCAGTATTTGTACTTACTTTATAAATGTATGTCCCAGTAGCTAACAATGTGTTATATATAACGTAAATAAAGCCTTAAAATTATCGAAGCACTTATACCGTTTTATTAATAAACACAGAGGTAATCCAAGGTTCAACTAGTCTTTATTACATTAGTAAACAGATTATAATATCAACTTAAGTTTACTGCTACGTTAGTCCAGGTTTATTAATAACACGGATAACGGCCAAGGTGCAGATAGACCACCGTTGCGTCTTACAAGAAGGAAAGCTGTATGCTATGCTATGTTATTTGTAGTTAGAGACTCAAAAGTGGAAATACCTAGTGGTAATCCCGAGCATTCGTGTTAATCCTAATGCGTAAATATTTTTACCGTCTTTTCTACTCTCCAGCTTAGAACACGGTAGTAGGGAGCGCTGCGAAAATATCTGTGATCTCAATCTAGGCGAGTCGTATTTTTTTTTATTTTGCTGAAAACCTTGTAAAATTGATTCAATCGTATTTGAGTTAATAGTGAATAGACTGACGCGACAGTGGTGCTTTTTTATAATATTTAGTACTTAAAATTATCATGTACCATAGCGGACTTTTTTATAAACCTACTAAAGAAACAACTTACCCATACATTGTTTTGTAATAATTCAATGGAGTTTGACAGCGTTTTCGGTGTTTTTTTAACAGATGAAGTGATTGAAGAGGAAGGTTTATATGTATTTTTCATAACCGTGCGAAGCCGGGGCGGGTCGCTAGTAATTTAAATAAACAACAAAAACAAGTTAAGCTATGAACAAATTACAAAAGGTGCCATATGTCCGGCTCAGTAATTTAATATATAAAACATAGTTTAATAAATAAACATGTAATTAGTTTTACCAAAAAGCTAGGCGGCATCTCGTAATTAGGAGCGCTCCGGGGAAGAGTAAATTTTCATCTACTGCAAAGTTACACGATTAACTTGTTAAGGGCCGCTGGAGTAGTTTTCTCTGTAACTTCCATAAACGTTATTTATTTGTTTTTTAATAGCTCATTTGCAACACTTCTACTTTCAACATAAAAGGAATTTCGTTTATTTGTTAGGCTGTATTCAATTGTGTCATTAGGCTTACTTATGTAATACAGTAAAAGTTAAAACAATACTAGTCTTTCTTAGCCATTAACAAAAACGGGAAAATGAATAATTTAAAAAAAATAAAAAGAATTTTGGCGTCATCGTAAAAGAAGATGGTCGTAGTTTTTTGACAATTATTAAACTTTGTGTAAATTGTAAGTAAAATTAATTAATTTATATAACAATCAGTTCAATTTTGTTTAACAAAGTGCACAAGTGAAATATATTTTATGACGAAATTAGACGGAAAACATGGCAGCAAAGCCTTAAGGCCTTAGCCAGTCCTAGAAAGGGACAAATTAAACTTAAAAAAGTAAAAATGTTATTGAACTTCAAAACTTTTAAAATATTTTTTTAAAGGTTGATTAAATTAATTAAAAAAATACACATTTGGATAAAAATCAATCATAATATGTAAAAAATATTTTTTTTGAATAAAATTCAAATCAAGCTTAATATGCGCTATTTTGTAAGATATTCCCGTCATGAGGGTGCATAAAATAACTGTTTTAGCATATTGGGGCGTCTACAATGTTTAATTTAAAAATAGTATCAACATAATAAATGCATTTCCTACCTACGTATCCCATCCTATGGCCACAAGTGAATGTGATTGTACTCGTAGATTATATCTATGATATTTCTCTTACTGGCCCCAGAGACATCATCCTGTCGTAAGCTGACCATGGGAAACAGATATTAATTTTATATTACACACTAACTAATCGCCTCTGTGGTCTAGCAGTCCGGGTGTTGGACTTGACTGCATGAGGTCCTGAGTTCGAATCCCGGGTCGGCCAACAAAAAGAAAATTGGATTTTTCCAATTTTCTTATTAAAAAAAAATGTTGGTCGGGATTGGAAATGTGCCTAGTTGGCGATAGGCTTGCCACCTATCACATTGTGGGACTTAGTGTCTTCGGTTAGTCGTGGGTGCCTTGGTTGTACCTCTGTCTACCTCTTCGGGGATATGGGCGTGAAGATACTTTTTTTTTACACTAACTGAGCCGACGAACTTTGTCCCGCATTAATGTTGTTTAAGATGATGATTTTTATGATTTGATTCTTTTTTTAAGTGTACGAAAAATTATAATATTACCGTTTAAAAATTACACTGTTACACTTATCTATAACTGTTAATATAAAAAAAAAATCTCCATTTCGCGTAGTTATCACATCCCGCGTGAACGGATTTAATGATTTCTCGTATTCGTCCTTTGTTGCGTTAGTTATTGCCAGTAGAAGGTTCTTATGAAAATGGCAGCGAAAATAAAAAAAAAACAGTAGCTACTTCATTTTTTTTAACACAAACTGATAGCAACTGTTAATGACCAACGATACGAAGTTTGTAACATTATAAAATTTTCAGGTGCACAAAGGCTGTCTTATCGCTTTGAGATCTTTGCGTGATAGCCTGAGGTTAAATACGACCATTTATGTAGGAATTTAGTTATAAAATGTTGGTACAAAACGTAATTAATTACACATTTTTTATATATTGATTAAAAATGTTTAGCAGGAAAGGGGTTACTAAGCTTTTAAGATTACGGTACAACCTCTAGACACTTGTTTAATGCAGATCTAAATTAAATAACGATTAACCAAATAATTTATATCCGAACAATTTTTTTGTTTAAAATAATAAAAATAGTAACACTGTATGTGTTTTTAAATTTTACTTTAATAATAATAATAATTTACATATCTTAATATATATAAATTACGTGTCACGTTGTTTGTCCGCGATGGACTCCTAAACTACTTAACCGATTTGAATCAAATTTGCACAACGTGAGCAGTTTGATCCAACTTGAAAGATAGGATAGCTTACATCTCAATTTATAATAAAAAAAAAAACATCCGAGCGAAGCCACAATAGTAATAATATAAGTAAGTAAAACATCAACCACTGGTAGGATAATTATAAAATTAATACTAACCACCTTTTCAAAATATAATCATCGAAACAAAATCGATGATATTAATCGTGTAAAAAATACGAAAAGAAACATACAGTTAAAATGAAAACCTCTTCTTTTTAAACAAAAAATAGCGCACAGTTTTCTACAGAATTTACATTAGAAATTGCTGGCACTGTACCTTTAGTAGTTTTCTGTGACAAAGTAGCGGTAAATCTTCGAAAAACAAGCGTCGACAAGGAAAACAAAAAACTTGGGTCATTAGGTCCGCCTAGAGGGTTTGAGTACAAAGTTTGCCCCATTTGGAGTTCGATACTAAATTCTACACTCACTTTCAAACTACATTTGAAAGTGTTAACATCTTTCTTTTAACTTTCCTTTTACTTAAACTCTCTTCTTAATGCTGTTTTCAGGGCTACTCGAGGATAACAACAGAAATATATAAATATCTTCACGCCCATATCCTCGAAGTAATAGTTCAGGTTCAGTTCAACTTGTGTAATAGTTCAGGAACATTGTAGATAGATAGTTCCTTGACTAATTACACAAACTTAACTAAATCCACAAGTAAGCTAATTATATTAAGTTCGTGCTATGGGTGTTAAACAACCACACTTATTTATTAAAATACTTATTTATTAAAATGACGAGGTGATCCAAACATACAGACATAGAGTATCTTCACGCCCATATCCCCGAAGAGGTAAGTCAGAGGCACAACCAAGGCACCCACGACTAGCCGAAGACACTAAGTCCCATAATGTGATAGGTGGCAAGCCTATTGCCAACCGGGCACATATTCAATCCCGAGCAAAATTTTTTGTTAGATAATTGGAAAAACCGAATTTTCTTTTTGTTGCCCGACCCGAGGTTCGAACCCGGGACCTCATACAGTCAAATCCAACACCTGAACCGCTAGACCACCGCTTAGAGCTTGGACATATTACAGAAATTGAATTTAAGTCCTAACCAAATCATATATTTGAGCTATGGATACTAATATTTAGTAATACGTATTTAAATGCCAGAAAAAAATTAATAAACAATTAGACTCAGAAACGCAGTCATCTAAATATTCATCACACATATGTCGGCCTCCGTCGGGAATCGAAGCGCAATCTCGCCTCAAAATGGTCATCCATCTAATCCCCATTTCGTATGGTCATCGCATCACGCCCGAACGGAAGGACCAATTTTCCAAATTCTTTTTAGCAATGTCGGTTATTATCAAAGGAGGTTTTTATAAAGATGAGAAACGGGAAAATTGATTAGGGAAATGATAAAAACAATGCTTTAATCCATTCAAACCGTAAACAGCTGTTAATATCCAGCAATACAAAGTTCGCTAGGTCGTTAATGAGTATTAGTTATACATAATGATACTCGTATTAAAATATAACATTATAGCCTAATAATCCGTCTGATTTTTGCGTTAAATACATGAGGTCTCAGATATCAGGTAGCAACCCAAAAATGCGTTTCTCAGTTTTCTGATAAAATCACGTTGCTCGGGAGGACTAACCCGATCTTATTAACAACAATCTTGTAAGATTGTTAATAAGCGGTGAAAATATGAAATGTAATGTTCGTTTACCAAAGATTATTATTATTCATTCACACATATTTAGCAAAACCGGTTTGAGCTACAGCCTGCATGAAAACAGAATGTTGAATCTCTTTCAGTTTCAATTAAAAATGTTTTTTACAGTCGATATAATAATTTAAATAAATTGCGTTACAATAGGAAGTACTTTGAATATTTAAATGGCAGGAAGGAGTTATCTTCATAACTTTCTTTTGTTAAATGTTGTTTTAGTGCCTCTGTGGTCTAGACATACATACACACATACATCTTGAGGTTTTAACCTTATAACTGATAATGTACCTTTTTAACAAGGAGTGGACGATTTCGAATATAGTATTAGAACATGAAATCAGTGGGCGCTGTCATCGCAATCATCTAAGTTACATGATTTTTTAATGTGACCGAGGGTGTCAAAGGCTTAAGAAAAATCAATTAACATAGCCAATACTAATTTTTTATACAAATTTATTTGAAAAGTTTGCTAATAAACTAGGTGCGCTTTTGCCCTCTTGAAACCTAAATTGGATCAACCTCCGCCTACCTCTTTGGTGATTTGTATTATACCACACATACGTGAGTTTTTGGAAAAGAAACATCTTTGAGGATAGAGGTATCAATATCGCAATGCAATTTGTAATATAATTTGTTGTCTTTATTTAAATTTTTATTTATGTTAAAATTAGATGGTAATTTGTGTTGTTTATCTAGTTTATACAATATATACAATCCCGTCGAGTTTCTTTCGCCTGATCTTCTAAGTATCTGTCAGCGATTTCAATTAGGTGGTAGTTTATAAAAATGTTTACGCGACGTACACAAGTACCACTTTTATGGTCCATGTGAATAAAGTTCTTATCTGATTCTGATTCTTTCTTGTGTAAAGATACTTTGTAATTTGGTTCTAAGAATTCGTCTTTAATTACTATCTATATTATGATATTTATATGTACAGATGATATATAATCAAGGTATTGTCCTTCCTTGCAAAGTGAAATTTAAATCTTCCTCGTGTTGATCCGGGCTCCTTTACAAGATAAACCATCTGCCTTCCTGCCAGGCAGCTCGGTGAGCATAGGCTTACCGTCACTAACACAGTGATATCTGACTAGGAGGTAGAGTTTAGCAGCGACTCACTCGGATTGGTACCACCGTCGTTACCTATTCCTGCCGCCATAACGTCATGACGTGTTCTGGTTTGGAGGTAGCCGGTAAACTTACTTTTGCTCGAAACCTAACATCCCGGACTCAGGTTGGCAACGCACCATTACCACCCTTATCTAGGTGGCGTGAATCTCTTACCGAATCTTATCTTATCAGGAAATCCGTCTGTTTGTTTGCCTTCCAATGTCATAAAAAAGTTTTTGCTACGATATTCTGACAATATATTTCTTGTTATAGGATAGTGACGAGTTTTCTCGCTAAACTAGACAGAACAGATTGCACTCAATATGCCCTGGAGGGCTGCATGGAAAACACGGCTGTATGAACACTACCAGTTTGACTAGACACCTGACGAAATATGAAGAAGCCAGCGTTTGATACAACTTTGTTCCTAATACGATATCAACGAAGCTCAAGTAATACTGGAAGGTATTGAGGTGTACTTCATGTGATTTCTTGCGCCTGCAGGGAACGAAATGTCATGCGGGAAGCTTGTGTTATGGAGATGCCGACTAGATGCCAATAATACCCCTAAGCGATAGGGACGTTGGATTATACAATTTTCATAAAAGGACACAAGATATACGGTCACAATGTTTGTGACGTCAAATTTATGATGAATTTGCTGTTTTTTTATGAGATAGGTTTACGTTCGCTTAGTTTTGAAGGGTTAATGTTGTTTTTGCTTTGATAAGCGAATATTTATATAAAGTGTCATGCTAGATCTACACGTTTGTCGATTGCTACAATCTCTAAGCCTATACAAATGCTTGGATTCATTAAGTTTTTTTTATGATATTGGAAGGCAAACGAGCAGACGGCATTCCTGATGGTAAGAAATTCACGCTGCTTAGAGACACCAAAGGTGGTAATGATGTGATGCCAACCTGAGGCCGGGATGTTAGGCCTCGAGCAAAAGTAAGTTCACCAGCTACCTTACCCTCTAAACCGGAACACCTCATGACGTTATGGCGGCAGGAATTGGTAAGACGGTGGTATCGATGCGGGTGAGTCGCTGCGAAACTACCACCTGGTCAGATGTCACGGTGTTAGTGACGGTAAGCCTACGCTCGCCTTTTACGAGCTACCTGGCAGGAAGGCAGATGGTCTATTCTGCAAAGGAGCCTGGATCAAACTGCGATATCTACACGTTTGCGGGTGTGTTAGTTTGTTTTGAAGAAGCACACATGACGGACGTCCAGCTGCTGTCAGCTATTAATACATTTTGTTTTAACTTCTTTTTATTAAGAAAAGAAACAAAACAGCAAAAATAAAAGTAAACCACAAATTTGGCAAGGAAAATGGTGGATGATTAATATTTAAATTTCTCTTTAAATAATTTTACTGGTTTCTTTATAATTTCACTTAAATGATCCCATGCGTTGGCTTTTTTTTATTAAAGTGATATTTGTCTTTTTGGATTCCACATACTGGGTGTTGATGGCATTCCAGAAAGAACTACCTGGATGACCGATCTGATCGGTATTTTTTTTTGTTTGGTTTTTTTTTATTTTTATTTAAGTACGACCCATAATATAAAATTTCTTAGCAAACACTCATTGACTTCGTGTCACTTAACAACGCCATCTGCTGGAACATTTTTATTGGTCACAAAAAATAGTATTATTAATCGCCAATAGCTGTCAGAAAGAGTCATATTTTTCAGTCTAAGCACGAATAAAATAACATTTTCTAAAAATGATTCCTAGCTAGATCGAAAAATCGCCCCTGAAACCCCCTGCATACTAAATTTCATGAAAATCGTTGGAGCCGATTCCGAGATTCCAATTACATATTTAAATATATACAAGAATTGCTCATTTAAAGGTATGAGATTTAATTTTATCATAATACCAGATACACATACATACGTAAGGCGCAATTACATAATATACAATATACACATAATACAAATAATACATACGATAAAAACGCGAACAAAAGTGTAAACAAACGTGTGGCAAGCACTTGTAGCAATTTTTCTTTGATTTGTATCAAAAAACCTGAACTCGGTCGGATCAGCTACAAATCTTAAATCCTCGCTAATTTTATAAATATCGTTATGGTATAGAATTCACTTAATTAAAATGTTATTACATGTATAGATTAGATCAAAGATAATACTAAAATTAAAAACTTTTAAAATCCTTCCTTTCTGTCTGGGGTTAAAAAAAGTGAGCAACTTGTCCAAAATGTCCAATTTTTTTAACTTATAAAATTATTATTTTTGAAAGTAGGTTGTGATTCCTATGATTTTCTTTTCCTAAGTTTGAGAACTTTTGTTAAATCATAGGATCTTCTCAGAAAAAATGTATTTGTGATTACGATTTTTAGTTCATCATGGTGTTTATAAAGTATAATAATAAATACTGTTAATTTAGAATACGCAAATTAAAGCATTTTTAATGATCTCCGACAAAACTTATGTATAATGTAGGTAAGAATTATCACGATCATCTCAACTTTCAAGTAAAAAGATCCACAACGACATCGGTTTATCAATTTGCCACAAAAAACCACAGCCAGACATACACTCACACAGGTACGTAAAATATATAACACCCCCCTTTTTATTCCGAAGTCAAAACATGTATTTTAGTTTTTCGAGAATTCCCAGTTAATCCTACCTAGAAACATTCTTGAAAAAGTTTTTTCGAGTGGAATAAGAAGGCCAGCGCTAAAGAAAAGACACTGGACGGTTTCATGAAAGGTTTCGCAAGGGGGAAGTATAACGACGAGAGCGGGCATTGTTTTTCTATCTGATACTGTCTAGACTTTCAACATAAGTACAGATATACTTTTAGATGCGCTTGAGTTAAAGACATTCTAGACGGCTGTAAACCTTCTAACAAAGATAAACTAGAAAGAAACTTTGTTTTCATCTTTAGACTATTCACATGAAATTTATTTATTTGCAGAATAATTGTGTTTAAAATATTAAAAGTAATTAAGTATCTTCACGCCCATATCCCAGAAGAGAACGGCAGAGGAAAAACCAGGGCACCCACGACTATCCGAAAACACTATCTCACATTGTGGCAAGCCCATCGCCAATCGGGTTCATATCCAATCCCGGGCAACATTAATTTTATTAGAAAATTAAAAATATACATTTTCTAATATTTCTTGTTGCTCGACCCGGGGATCGAATCCGGGACCTTAAGAAGTCACGTCCGACGCCGGACTGATAGACCGCAGAGACAAAATACCTTACGTTGCAGTATACCACAGCTATTAAAAAGAATATAGGTAATTTGAGGTACAAATTTTCTTACAGTTACCTTTATGGTATTTTCAACACACTGTTTTCTGCTTTCTAAATGTCTCTTTAATCATACCTTTGTTGCCATATTTTTTAAGTGTTATAAGAAACAAAGTTTTATGCCGGGAAAAGATCAATAATACACAAAATCACGTTATCAAACGATACACTTGCACCAACGAATAATCCAATCACCGAAAAATTTTTAAATGCTGCTTCCGAAATTGAGTTTAGTTCTCGATGCGAATTCTCTTTAATTACTTCTACCATTAAAAATGGGTGCCACGAAGTGGTATTTTGGGGCTAGGATAAAGAAAAAAGCTTTTAGCCATATCTGGTAAATATGGTGGTTCTTCAGTGGTGTTTACTTAATGTTTAGTCAAAAATTCGTTTACAATGATGACCTTCTACGTAGGCGCATTATCGTGGTATGAAATCCAAGAAGTTTTCTTCTACAAATTTGGCCTTTTTCGTCAAATTTGCTGTTTTAAACGCCATATAATGCTCAAATAATTTTGCGTATTACTGTTTGACTTTCCGACAAGAATTCCGAGTACACTACACCGCGATAGTCAAAGAAAACATTCAACATGACTTTTACTTTTGAACGAATTTGGTGTGGTTTTTCGTTTTCGGTTCAGTTGGAAGGCGCCACTCCGAAGCTTGTTTTTTAGTTTGTATATCAAACTCGTCAACTCATGTCTCGTCATAATGCGTTATATGAATGTTAGGTCTGATATGACTTCTTCTAGCATTTTCTCAGTCTCATGCGATTGAGTTTTTGGAGAAAATTCAGGTCTTTTGGACCAGAAGAGCGACATGATTCATTTTATAAGTTAAAGTTATACTGATCGACTCATGAGATAGGTACAGAATGCTCGGCTGCTATCTCTTTCCAAGTAGAGTATGGATTTTTAGTCACTCTTTCCTTCACTTTTGCGATGTTAAATTCAGTTGCAGACGTTAATGGCCTACCAAAGCTAGACAAATCTTCACCGCTTTTGAACTAGATTCACCGTCTTTAAGTCTTCTGTAACATTTTTATTGACTCCCAACTCGAAATCCCATTGGCATAGAAAAAATTTAATTAAATATTTCATTTTCAATGTTTTTGTCATTATGCAATGCGTTGCTTTCGTTAAATTCAAATAACACCTATATATCGCGAAGTTATGTAAAATAGTTTTATAAAATACAAGCTGTTCCGGCAAACTTCATTCCACTCGTTCAGTCTGTATGGAAAAAATCACTGTTAAACGGAATAAAATGTTCCCTAAATCCTTCTTCTGGTTTTCAGCTACCTCCCCATCAATTTTTAGCTAAATTAGTTTAGCTGTTTACGAGTTATAGATAGTGTAATTAACACGACTTTATTAATATATATAATTTTTGTGTTCGTGAGTTTGTCATTTAGAAGGAGTCTTCTAGACGACTGGACCGATGTTGATGAAACTTTTTGTGTGTATTTAAAGGAATTCGAGAATGGCTTAGATTTACATTTCTGTCTCCTGGAAAATGTATTTTTAATTATTATTTTAATAATAAGTAGTTATTGATTTTGGAATGTTTCACATCTGTTCCCACAGACTGCGCTACTTTCGAAGCATTAATGTCAAGCTATACGAAGTTTGCTGGGTCAGCTAGTGAATATATGTAAATATTTATAAGCCAGCAAGATTTTCTAATATTAGTAAAAGACAAATATGCAAGTTTTTAAGCAAGTATCTTAACGCTCAAAGGGGTAAGCAGACTCACAACCAGGGCACCCACAACTAGCCGAAGACACTAAGTCCCACAATGTAATAGGTGGCAAGCCTATCGCCAACCGGGCACATATCCAATCCATTTCGATCGAGCAACATTTTGTTCTATTAGAAAATTGGAAATACCACTTTTTCTTTGTGTTGCTTGGCAGATTTTAATATGGGAGTGCCAGCACTCCAGAAGTGAGAAGTTGAATATTAATATAAACGTTGTGCGTTTTTGATAGTTTAGAATGGTCGAGGAATAATTTTGCACGATTTGCTTTAATTATCCGTATAAAAGTACTGTCTTTTATGTGGTGAAATACAATATTCATTTAATTGATTTTTTTTGGCGGTACCTCTGCCTACCTCTTCTTGGATATGGGCGTGAAGATACTTTACTTTTACTTTTGATTTTGTTCAAGATCTGTTGG
>NJDC01002130.1:165594-182115 GCA_002245475.1 Calephelis virginiensis | reverse complement strand
CAGTCCATCTCGCCGGAGTACGCGCACTTCTGGGTAAATATGGCCCTTGGATTATTCATCCAATTTTAACTAGCTGGTAAACTCACCCACTAGTCAACATTGATGTCACGGCCTTGCCTATCATATTAAAACTAGTGATGTGCCGAATATCCGTATCTGCGAATGTCTAAAGACATAAAGAGATCCGTATCCTTCACTTTCTGATGGATATTTTACCGTATTCATTTTTAATACTTCATTGAATTACTGTTTTGAATTAATAAGGTAACTCCACATTACACTGCTAAACACCTTTGTACATATTTTTCAACTCATTATGTCCATGTCCAGGGTTTCGGCGAAAGCAAGAAGTATCAAAAGGGAGGCAGGATTGCAATCAGATATATTTTTTGTCAGAGGTTCGACTCTTAAAGCACTCGACTTATAAAGCAAATATTCACTTGTTAGTGTTGAAGAAAGTGTTGCTAATCAATGTTCGGATGACAACATAAATTAATAAAATGCATTCATGTCGTAGTTATGCTTTTCACGTAATAATTTCCCTTTGCAATTTTTATAGCAGTCATAAACAGTCTGTAAAACTACAAGTGTTCTGGATGGGGGGTGTGTAATATTAAATTGTAATCACTAGGGCTCACTTAGGAATGCGGTTAAAAATTCGTAATGAAACATCAACAACAATAAAGTGTATGTGTCTTTGCATCAGCGTCTTCAATACTCGCCAGTGTCAAGTCAGTGTATAGTGTCTTGTATATAAAAAAGAAGTTGTGTATAAAAAAGGAAAATATGAGTAATGTTTCCGCGTTGGTCCGGGTCTCCTTTGTTGAATAGACAATCTGATTACCTGCCAAGTAGCTCGTAAAGGGCGGGCAAATGTTAAATGAGTCAGTACCAACACACCAGTGGTGGTCGAGTACCGTTCTGCAACACGTCCGGGTAGAGATATACCGCCTTACATATACCTGCAGCCATAGTGACAGTATCATTTCCCGATTTGAAGGGAAGAGTCGGTAGAATTCACAATTGACAAAACACCTCTACCAAAGGACAGATCGCATCCGTGCGCTTGTTCACTGTCTTTTTACATAAAAAATGCAAGTGAAATAGTTTTAACCGCCACGCAAGTCGTTTTATGATCCAAGACCGACCCCAATTCAGTACGAAAGGTTAAGATCCGTATCCGCGGATCTTGATACCAAAACACCGTATTCGGATCCCTGTCTGCGGATCCAAAGTGATCCGACACATCACTAATTATAACGTTAAGCTGCAATGCAAACGAAATGTTCCATCTTTTTTCTTTTTGTTTTATTGAAAAAAGATAAACTTAAAATAAGTATAGTTGGTGCTCAGCAGAATTACCACCAATATGTACGAGTACATAAAAAGTAATAACTACTTATTTAGTATCAGTTTTATACAATAGCACTAACCGATTTACAAGATAAAAACAACTATGGACATAATGTGACTCTATTTACTTTTTATTAAACTTGTGTTACGATAACACTTTTGTAATTGTTTTTTGATAATGAACAAAAAAAATATAAATGCTAAAATTTTGACGTTGAAAGCTCAATGATATTATGCCTAAACCATTGCTAAATATAAAAAAAAATATATTTAAAGTAATGACCGAGAAATTTTTTCCTAATATAATACATAAGTATTTACTTACTATTATAATTTACTTAGCTTTTCTCCCAGTTCTTAAAAAGTACGGGTTTCTCCTTCCCTGGGGTTCTCTCCCAGTTCAGTTATTTAAAAGTATTGTTATGCTTATTTCTCTTTTTTCGGCATTTTTTTGTCCATTGGTACGTTTATCATGTTCTACATCTTACCAGCATTTTGGGTAAATCTCCTTTTACCTGCGCCTGTTGGTTTTGTATTTGCTAGTTTCCGTAAAACATGACACACTGCAACACACATATTATTTATAATTCGACATTGTGCACAAATGTGACGAATGTTCAATTCTAATACTATCAATGTAAGGCCCCCAACCCTGAAACTACGGATTTGAAATCCATTGGGGCCGTTTCATTTTTAGTTGTAACTTACCATATGTATTTTTTTTCCAGAAAAAAGGCAAAAATAAAGAGGTTAAACAAGAAAACATTGAAGACTACACGTATTCAGCTGATGACATCGCGCGGAAAATTGAATTACTCGAGAAACAAGACATTTGTGATTTAAATAAATAAATGACATTACATACTTATTTTATTTAGCGAATTTTGTTTCACCCGTTTAGTTTGTATGGGAAAAATTAAAATGTTGTTTTTCCCAGTTTCGTCACAGTCGAACGAGATAAAAAGAACCGTGTACCCATTTCCTGGTTCTAGGCTAACTACCTATCAATTTTTAACCGTTCTTGAGTGACAAATAGTGTAACTAACACGGATTTCTTAACCATATATCTATATATGCCTTTAATTTTTACTTTACTATCAGTAATGTTGAGCAGCTAACAAGAACCTAGCCAGTAGCAGAGAGGTGTCCTCTTTGAGCGTCATTTCGAAGTTTAGGTATACTCGGGGGCGGATCTGCTAGGTTTAGCGTTCGGGTTGACTCTCTAGCTACGATGTGTGTATTTATCGTGTACATTTTCTTAATATCAGGAAATTGCTATTTAATGCAATTTTTATAAAATGAGATTTACGTGTTTACTATTAATATCAACAGTCATATATATTTACTCCTAGTCCCTTGCGGGGTAAACAGAGTACCGAGTGCCAAATCTCACGATCTTGGCGTCTGTCACTACTTGGCTTTTTCCACATTCAACATTCATACAAAGATTATTGTTTCGGGGGCTATAATAATAATTACTACGACTGTTCGTTGATCATGAAATATATCTCATGAAAGAATACTATCTACTTTGAGCCTCAAAACCAAGTAATACCTACTGTTCATATCGTCAATTATTAGTCTTATGACGACAGGGCCGGACTTAGAGGAGGGCAACCGGGGCGAAAGCCCCGAGGCCTCTACAAAAGAAGGCTACAGACTTCATAAAGAAAATGGTCTCCACTGCTTAATTGCCCCGAGGCCTCTACAATCTGTGCCTCTACATCTCAAAATCCGGTCGAGTGACGATCAGTGCAATGTTAACCTTAGGGGTATAAATTATATTTAAGTTGGGGTGTTTGAGTTTTTGCGCTTTAAAATTTAATATCTACAATTTCTAACTCTGTGCGTTGTCAGAATGCAGAATAGAGCAGAGAATCAAGAAGTAGGTATATTTAAGATTTTTCAAAAGAAAGCAAAAGATCGGGCATCCCGCATCCCTATTCCACTCGTTACCAAAGAGTAAAGTAATTATCCATATGCTTGTTACTTTTTACATACAAACTTGTGTTATGTAACAGTGAGTCTTCTATACGTTAGCACTTATTATGTAATATATATGTAATATACTTATTATGTATGTATGTTGCCTCCATATCACAGAATAGGTATGTACCTATTCTGTGATATGGAGGCAACGGTTGTCTCAGCAGAGTTACATTTACTTTGATTTTATAAATGGTAAATCAAAGATTACATTTGCAACTTCCCTTAAAAAACATATAAGTAATTACAGCGGGACTAAACGAGAAAACAGGAAAGATTGGAGAATATACCAGAAATAGGAGAAAACAGAATAGGAATATATCTAGAGATTTCAGCAAAGTAACATTTTTTATCACTTAAATATGTTTAAAAGATATGTATTTTCACAAAAAAATTAAACATACGTTGGACATATGTTTATTTGACACTCTATAATTGGATTTTCATCTAATAACACTGCCACGTCATCCACGTGTAACATGTTTAAGTTGGATGTCAATTTTAGACAGCGTTTAGTTACCAGGCGCCTAATTTTTTTGCAGTAAGATATCTAACATATATATGACTTTTTATTACACTACTTCAGAGGTACATGTAAAGCGGCAGTATTAATCCGAGCGAATCGTCGACTCTATGTCTTGGTGGTTGCCAGCAGAAGAACCTTCTACTTGATTGAAATGTGTGGTGAAAATGAAGGTAGGCAGAAATAAAACATGAATGAACTTACAAAACATATTTTTTATTTATTTACAACTTTAATGGTATTATCCGACCGAAGTTTCAATGGTTATTATCTTATGTATTTTTAATCTAGCTAAAAAATGATTCTCAAACCATTAGCACATTTGATTCAAATATACGATCAATTTCAATATACTATCGACAGTTAGAGATAGGCCTACTAGAGTTTTGCTAAGATATTTTGCAAACCATGAGCTAAGTGCTCAATCTGAGAGTGCATTATTTATACAGAAGGAGTTTTCTACACCGCCAACATCAGGAGCTGTCTCCCGGGAGACTGACCCTCGACTTAATGCTGCGTTCTGAATACTGGTATGAGGTATGAGCTCGCCGGCGGCGACGGTGTAATTCTACATGTTCATATTATAGCTTATTTGGCAGGAAAACAAAAGGTGTGAACATATTACAAATTATTTTTTTAGCACAAATCGTAACTACGGTCGGACACACATACCGCCAAATCTACACATACAGCCAAGATAAGTTAGTCCAGTGATAATGTACAATTCTAATTGAAAAACCAGACAGACATGACGATAATATGGATAAGTACCGAGTTATAAATATGATAAAACATTAAAATAATCGTAATGGCGGATCTAGAAAGACATTAAGTTATATTTTCAACTGCTTAGCAGTATTGAAGACGTCATAATTTAAAATGCTAGTTTGAACTAGGTTGGTCCTGAATGCTAATGTTATAACTAAATCATTTTTTTTATTACAACAACGATGGATAGTTTGTTGCAATTTTTAAGTCACTCATATTTGATAGTTACACGCCATTCAATGTTACTAAATAAATATTTTTTTGGTATTATACAAGAGTTTTAAAGTTTTAAATTTATTAGCATTTTCAAAACCAATTTATTTTGATACAATATATAACCATTGTAGGCTATTGTACAATTTTATTATTAATAAATAAATAATAAATCTTAAAAAATAAAATAGTATCAATAACTAAAACAGTATTTTTTTTTAAAAACGATTGCATTCTAGATCCTCAAGACACACGATAAATTTAATACGACAATATTTATCACGAGTTACGACTCGTTCTTTTACAGATATTAAATTCAGACAAATGTTCCTATTTCGGTTAAACCTCTGAAATGACACAATTAAACCAGACATTAACAAAAAGAATATTATAAAATAAATAAGCGTTAGCCAGGGGTGGCACTAATGTCATAATAATATGAACAAACCATAACAAATATATAAAAACATCAACATTTTCACCACCCCTGTATCACGTCGAGTCTTATCACGTTGCAGTAAAAATGTGAGTAAGATGTAAATTTTGCCACAATTCTACGAAATATTAGAAAAACAATATAACTGCGGTAAGCACAGCTAAAATACCTAATTTCGAGATCTACATACTGAGAAATAGACAGTAAAAAAAATATTAATTACACTATCTAAAGTTTTGACATAATATGTTGAAAAATCACGCAAGAACGTAAGTCTAAAAATCAGCCAAATAATTCCTTATTTTTTGGTATATTACAAGTATACAAATTTTATACAGTATTTGGAAAAAAATGCAATTGATTTATTTAAATAGTATCTCAAACGCAAATTAATAGGCAAAATGTACACCTACCCGCAATTAAACTTTGGTACAAAACTAAAGGTCTGTTAACACTTGACGTGCGATGTCAGTTTGCTGGTTGCCTCGTGGGCCTCCTTAGGTAGACCACCACTCCCAGGGCACCGAGGAGCGCTGTGATGAGATAGAGATCCCAATTGGAGAGGAACGCCGAGTCACCCGTCAAGAACACTACTGCAAGAGGACTCTGTAACAAGGACTAACAATTATTGCGATTATAGCGTGGCTGTATGAAGATTAAACTAAGTCTATTTTAATAGATATCGTCGAAAGCAAAATTCAAAACCGTAATGTTTTATTTAATTTAAATATTTCGAAATTTACAGTTGAAAACATACATTTAAAGATTTAGTTTGTCTTTTGAAAGAAACTTAAAATAGGTACATTAATAATAAATTTGGTGTAGCGGTTCGGTTGTCGGACTCGACTACATGAGGTCCCGGGATCGATTCCTGGATCGGGCAACAAAAAGAAAATTGGGTTTTAAATTTTCTATTAAAAAAACGTTGTTCGGGATTGGATATGTGCCCGGTTGGCAATAGGCTTGCCACCTATCACATTGTGGGACTTTTTTCTGCTAGTCGTGGGTGCCCTGGTTGTGCCTCTGCGTAGTTCTTCGGGGATATGGGCATGAAGATATTTTTTTATGATGAATTTGGCCCTACTACTACAAAAGTATTTTGCACCAAAAACATGTTATGTCCGTTATGCACACAATACAAACAAATAAAAAATAAGCCTCAATCCGAGCGAAGAGAGGCGCGCGCGCGTGCGTGCGTGCGTGCGTGCGTGTGTGTGTGTGTGTGCGTGTGTATGTGTGGAATGTGAGTGTGTGTGTGTATGTGTGGAATGTGAGTGTGTGTGTGTATGTGTGGAATGTGAGTGTGTGTGTCATAGAAATAGGAATATATAAAGAAGTGCAACAATGTTCTATAACAAATTTAGTTGTATAAACACCGTTGGAATCGACATAAAACTTAACAACATCTCTTTGTCTCTTTTTAACAAATGTTGATATTATGTATACCAAAAGAGATAACGACATTTTTGTTTATGCTCATTTTGGCGTTGATTTAAAGTTTAAAGTGACGTCATGGCAGTTCTCATGCTTGCCAAGAACGCCATATTCAGTGTTCAATTTTATAGTGATGTACTATTACAATTGTCGATATTTTATTTTACGTTCCCAGAAAAGAATATTTGGACAAGATAAGAATGTATACCATTGCCACTGAAAACATAAATCACAGTCTAACGTAATAAGAATTCTTTCAAGTGCTCACTAATAAAATAATATAAAGAGTTAACCTATATAAAGAATAAACATATTTGCACGCCTAAATGTAAAAAAATATGATAGTGAAAAGTGAACAAATATTCTTTCTTTCCTTTAATTACGTTTCCCTATTTAGGTATAAGCCAATTGAGTAGCACTAAATAAGTAAGTTGATAGTTGCCATTTCATTCAGTACGTAAATAATAATTCTTATGTATTCACCTAAATTTAACTATCATTCATCACTAATAGATCATGTATCGATATAGATACTCTACTTTTTCTGGACAGCCATATAATGTCAAAATGGCAGCCATATTTAGTAGCCAACGGCAGGCTTTTTTCGTAGGTATTTATTTCATATCCATAGACTTAGAGTTCAATGGTGTGAGTACTCATTACCAGCACGCTAGCGACGGGGGACGGGAATGTGTGTGTGTGGTGTGTGTGTGTGTGTGTGTGTGTGTGTGTGTGTGTGTGTACTCACGTCCAGCAGGCTAGAGGCGGCCGAGGCGGCAGCAAGGCGAGCGAGGGCGAGCGCGGCAGGAAGGCGGGCGTCGGGCGAAGCGTCGGCCGCCAGGTCGTAGCAGCGCTTGGCCAGGTGAAGGTCCCGCGCCAGTCCCAGCCCGCGCTCGTGCATGTACCCCAGGTTGAAGGTCGCCTGCGCGCTGTGCAGCTGCTCCGACGCTATCCTGTGGACACAACACATTCCAAATTATATTGCATTCAGATTCCGTAACTACAACTACTCTAAATAATTAACTTGTTATTTTTAGCTGTAGAATATTTCATGCTACTTTTAACGCACAAACGTACACTATATCGTAATGGGATATCAAAAAAGCCTAATTAAGGTCTACCGTACTGATTTGGTAGGCATCTGTAACACTAAATCTAGTGATGTCAAATCTCGAAAATTTTAAAACTTATGTTAATTGGTAGTCCTGCAGTAGTCAGTAACGCTCCTATTTCATTCCAAAATAATCACTTTCATACGTAACACACTAATAATGGTATAAAAATAACAGATGTGGTTACGTGCAGCATTGTCTTTAGATCCTACCGGGTCAATTTGCAGTAGTGCATTTACTTGAGCCTAGCAACGCTACGGCCATTATTATAACCCCTGACGATATGTAGCCGTAACTAGTATATACCTGTAGTGATGTGCGGCCGCTTCCAGGTCTTCGGGGGTCCCGAGCCCGTAGTAGTGGTAGTCCCCGAGCTTGACCCTGGCACTGGCGCAGCCCTGAGCCGCAGCCCGCGCCCACAGCTGCAGTGCACGCACCCAGCGGGCAGAGGGGTCGAACATCCCCACCGACCCTGCACACCAGGTACGTCACAAATAAATATCTCTACAGGCATTTCGTAAAACTGATCAAATGACGATGTTTGCAGTCAACCTTTGTCCAGCAGAAAGGCGGTTTGGTATGCACGACCTCGTATCCCCGCCCGGCGAGGGCGAGGTACTGCAGGAGGTAGAAGTAAGTACGAGTGAGCCTGTTACCTTCGTCCAGCAGGAAGGCGGCGTTGGTCTGCGCGACCTCGTACCCCCGCTCGGCGAGGGCGAGGTACTGCAGGAAGGAGGAGTCAGGGTCACGGGCGCGCCAGGCCGCGTGCGCCAGCATCAGCCGTGAGCCCCACGCTCCACGCTCGCATACATTCTTGAAAAGCTGCAACAAATTTACATACAAATTATGTCGTAGATACATGATCACGCCATCATCCACTAGTGGAATAATGCAGTTATTCCAATTACTGAATTATTCCACCAGTACAATCAGTCAAATTAGACGGGAAAACCCTGCAGACTCCCGATTGTACCACCGGATTGGTTGGCATTTCGGTCAATAGTTGCCAGCGTCACGATCCGTTTTAGAGCGCTTTGCAAGCTGGTTGATATCGTACTATTTACATATTTGAAGCCTTTAGGCGACGTGCGTTTATTACTACCAAGAAATCTGCTTTTTTGTCCCCTTAAATTGTAGTTAAGTTCACAAATCAAATAGTTTTCTAATACTAAACATCCTATAGCGCCATGCTTATAATTACCTCGACTGCAGTGGTACAAGAGCGCAGAACACCAAGCCCTTGAGCGTGCATCTGGCCCAAATGGTACAAGGCCAGAACGTGACCAGACTGAGACGCCAGGGAGAAATACTTGTTCGCTTGTTTGAAGTCTCGTCTGACGCCAATACCACCTGCGAAATATCACAGATATTACATGTATTAAAAGTATAATATCCGGCTCGAAGGACCAAAAAATTGTAGGGAGTTTTCCTACAATTTCAAAATGCAGATATTTTGATATAAAATATGAATTGTCAAAAATAGTTATGATAGAATGCAATGGGTAGGTAATGTAAATGAGTACCACGCTCTATCCTGTCATGTGCAATACTGCCCTGACTTGTAGCGACGAGCATGAGAATCTAATCGCTAACGCAAGTTAAGGTGTTCGATGCCATAAAGTGTAATATGACCCGAACAGCAGAATGATCAAGTTATTTTTGATTCAGTTAAATACAAAGAATCATTTGAAAATTGGAGTAGGTATGTGACTATTTACTATGGCCACCGCAAGACAAGCTATGAATTTACGCGTCAAATGAACTTAAAAAGTAACAGATATTTGCATAAGAAAAAAGCTTGTGTATATGAAAATTTCAAATGAGTGTCATTAAAATATAAATAAATAACTAACCATACAACAAGAAGGTCGAAGGACAAGATTACAAACATGGCGCCTTTGGTAAGTTTAAATAAGAATCTCGACAAAAAAAATTGTTTTATAATATGCAGAAACGGACTATTTGTTTGACGTGGGTTACGTTTTCGATTGGATATGCAGTTTCGACATAAAATAACCCAAACTTACTTAGAAACACTAATTCTAAACCAAAGAGGTGGTATAACTCCTTTGTTAATTTTGGTTTCTGATTAATGTTACATGTAATTTTAAGTCCCGACAGAGAAAGGGGGATGTTATAAGTGTGGGCGTGAGGGGGTGGTCTTTTAAATTAGTCAAAATGTATGTAGTACTCTAAGTGGTAGTACTTTTCTGACAGATCTAACTCTTTGAGCTAGGATAAAGATGCTAACGCTTGACCTAAAACGCTATGACGAGTTGTAAGCATTTTGAATTATTAAATCCCTCCATTTCATAAAATCGGTATAAAGCTCGATGCAAATTTAATTTAACTTGTCTATGACATCTGGTTATATTTAACTAACTTTAATGTAATAATGTTATGTGATATGTTGTGTTGTGTAATGTATACATTTAATGTCGTTTGTTTTAAATAAAGTTTATTTGTACAAAAACACACGTATAAAACAGGGGTAGGCATATTTGTGATACTTCTGTATCTTTCGGTGTCTGGTGCTTGTTACATTGGTTACGATATGTATATGTATAATTATTGCAATATATTAATATCTTGGACGCGTGTTACAGCCATATAATTCGCCTACTTTTAAAATGTATTCAGTAATTTATTTATAGTTACGGAAAACAAACTCCACTTCAACCACTGGTTTTTAGACTTATTTAACACTTGCTGATCAGACAGACATTGCTCTGTTTTAACTAAGAAAAACAATATTTTTTGTGAACCTTCTGTCAATAAAAAACTAGCAAAATTGGTCCATCCGTTCACACGTGATGCGATGACCGAAGACACAGATGTTATTTTTCATATATACCATAAAATGCCCTCACCGAAGTACATAAAGCCCATGTGCAGTTGGCCCTCGACCCAGCCCTGGTTGGCAGCCATCGCGAAGTACTTGAAGGCGGTCGTCGTATCCTTCGGTACGCCACGACCCTGTAATAGTGAGTTAATTGAATTAGCTCTTCCCTTTAAGATATCGGACCTAAGACACAGTATAAGTAGCACTACGTACAGAAGAAGCACTGATGTACAAAACGCAAGCGATTTTGAATTTTTAGATGTGCAACAAGGGCTCATATTGCGTGGGTTGAGATTAAAACTCACGCTCGTCAATCAAAATTATCATATCTTAAGAAGTTGGTTGAAGGCTCGTATAGCACTGAACGTGGCTGAAATAATGATCATGAAGTGACTTCAGATATGATTATTACTGATGAATTGACGTAAAGACTCCTCAAGAGATACCACCGCCTGAATCTACGTAATTCAAACCCCTCAACCTACGTATAAAAATAGTATTTGTCCTTTTTGAAGGTCTGATGTATTAAGTTTTTTTTTGATGTATTAAGTATATTTAAAAAAAAACATTAAAAATCGAATCAATTGTTTTTGAATCAAAAACTGGATATTCTTACAATTTGCAATTATTTTGCATATTACAATATTAGTACTAAATTATTATTATCCGTTTGTTTCCGTTTTATAAAAAAAACTACTACTGAATTATTTTAAATCAGCCCTTCACTGATTGAATTACAGAAGTTCTACTATTACCACGAAATTGCTTCCGTGTTATACCAAAATTGGTCTAGTAAACGCATAGATATGTATAAAGGCTTTGTAAACAAAAACTACCTGTAGATACATGATACCAAGTCCACTTTGTCCCACGGGATTGTTCAGCTCCGCCGCCTTCCTAAAATACTTGAGTGCGGTTTCGTTATCTGCCTTGATGCCGTCTCCCCCCTCCAAGTATATCTGATGAATAAATATTCCTTCATTGTATTAGAAGTCATACAAATGCTAAACTTACCTTTTGGCTTGAAACTCAAATTTTTTTTTAATAATCTTTTCACAAATTATTTACCTAAAACTATACTTCAACTATAAATTGGTAAAATATTTGTGTTCAATTTCGATTTCCAACATTTGATGAAATTTCTTCAACCTGAGGCCATTCCACTTGTTCAACTTCTTGTAATTTTTTTTTTCTAATTAACAGCCATTTTGAAATGTTATCAAAATCTTTTTATTATTTAGAGAAGAAAAATCTAAAAAAGCCTAAAGTCAAATTCGGTGTTGCTAGTAAATTGTTTAAAGTGGTACAATTTATTTGTTAAATGGAATACTACCCTCAGTAATGGTTCTGCATTACTACCGCTACTTAATACTAGTTTCATATACATATTACAAGGCCTAAAAATAGACAGTAGCACATATATATTTGTTTAAAGTATCAAAATTATTATTTTTGTAGAATCACAGTTGCTAATTGACAAACTTTCAAACTAATGAACTGATATTCATAATAGATTTCACCCGGGTTTAAAATAATTACAAACATGATTTGTAAGGTCTTATTTTAAAGTTAAAACATATTATAACTAAAGAATTTAATTTGTGCCAGTAATGCCAATGTTTGAGGTTTGATGAAGTACAACTCTCATTATTTGCAATCTGTATTATCCAAACTAAACTAAAGTTTTTTAAAAAAAAAACAAAAGATGATTTTCAACAAAATCGGTAAAAATGAGACTAAAATGAACCGAGTTCTCACCTTTCCTAGAAAAGCGTTGGCGACGGCGTTCCCAGTTTTGGCAGCCTGGCTGAAGTAGTGGTGAGCCTTACTGAAGTCCAAAGTGACGCCTCTACCACCTTGGAAGTGTAGTTGGCCAAGTCCAACCTGACCATTCAACATTTTTTTTAGTATAAAAGTTTATATGTATTTTATCGTAATATACAATGTATTTAATCCTCAGTAGCTCAAATTTTTAGCTCTAACTTAAAGCATTCGTCGGCTTGAGACGAAATGGTGCAGGTTTAAATTCTGTAAAGGGTGAAATTTTTTCTTTTTTAAGATTTTTGGAAAATGTATTTTTTGTTTTAATTTTATAATTACTGTAACCTATTTTTATTTTAGCACTTGCCCTGTGCTTGGTACTGTAACCTGTTTTGTATGTATGTTTCTTTGTTGGTCTGGGTCTACTGAGTAGAATAGTCAATAGACTGATCTGCCTCTCTATCTCAGCTGCTTAAGAGATGAGTATAATTAATAAATTGTCCAAGTAGGTATCCACCGCCTTATCTATTCCAGGCATAATAATGACAGTGTCTTTTCCCAGGCCGGAGGGTAGGATAGCCGGTAACTTGCAATTACATCCCGGCCATAGAACAAGCGACGCACCTACAGCATCTACGGTGTCCATAGGTCACGGTTGTCTATTATTTCATAAAAAATATATTTTGGAAAGGGTATTTATAAAGTCCTTCCAAAACAGATATTCAAATTTTAGACAGTACATCTAATACAATGGATCCATATAAAAAAATCGTGACATAAATAAATCTTGGTTTTCAATATTATGGTACTTGTAGTTGAATGATCTTTCCATTCTTCTTTTTAAAGTCAGTGAATGATTAAGCAGGTTTGTCATTTATGGATCGATTTTTTTCAAATATAAAAATTTGTTCAATTTGGAGTAAATCAAATGAAAAAATCATACCATACCATTATGTTGAAAATCGAAAGTCATAATATTTTTGTTAAGATATATTTTATTTGATGAATTGATACTGAACACAGTTAAAAAAAATAATACTTATTTTGGAAAGACTTTATACTATATTACATATCTAGCACTTTTACGAAACTTGGTCTGCATAACTAAAAATAAGCCTATGTCACTCAGGGATAAAGTAGCATTCTAAAGGTGAAACAATTTTTGAAGAAGAAAAGAAGGTGAAATCGGTCCAGTAGTTTCGGAGCCTATTCATTTCAAACAAATAAAAAATCAAACCTTTCCTCTTCATAATATTACTATAGAAGTATAGATAAAGTCTCTAAAAATGGGAAGATAACGGTTGCCTATACATGCGATGCTATTTTATGAAGAGGAATTAGGTCACTTGTTTAGGTGTACAGCTACTCTTCGCTCCAGCAAGGGACACGACAATGGCGAGCAGTGTTTATTAGATACTGACATTTATCTGGACGAGTTCTAGAGCAGAACTTCAGTAACTAGTTATGACTAACAGCACTAGTGGAATAATTCCAACTTAACTTTAATCCTAATATTTTCCACCGTCGGCGTTCAGTAGAATTTAATTTTACACACATTTATTCCTCAATTAACACATACACAAAGTGGTTAATAAAGGTTATCGTGGAAAAGTATAAGTTTCATTTTAAAAGTGTGAACTACCAAAACAACTCGATTTCCACCCGCAGACACTGGGTTGTCGCATCCCGACGCCGACAAAACGTGTATTAATAAGCTCTGTTAGTTGAGAGTGTGTGTGTGTGTGTGTGTGTGTGTGTGTGTGTGTGTGTGTTACCTGTGCCTGCACGTCCCCCTTCTCGGCCAGCAGCTGGTAGTACTCGATGAGGTCGGAGTCCATGGCGCCGCCCGCCTCCGCCTCGTCGGCCAGCCGCGTCCGCTGGATGGCCGGCCCGCCGCTCAGGGACACGCCATTCGCCACTGGAAGTTATTACATTGTTAACAAAAAACATTCCTTTCTGAAGTTTCACAAGTACTTATTTCATTATTTAATAATAAATCATTAAAACAAATAATTATTAAAAATTACACAAATTTATAATTCTGCCCCCGATAGTTAAAAATAGGTATTTAACGAAAAGTAAAAACGGAGAAATAAATGTTTTAATAAACGAAACAGGAAATTGCTTGCTGTCTTGTAAACAATTAAAACATCTATGTATTTAAAACTTGAAAATAATGCCCACTAAATAGGTTTTCACTTGGTTTAATAATATTATGAATTTATTAAATAAATGTAATAAAAATAACAAAAAAACATAAAAAATATTAATTACATACTTAAGTGAAAAGACATAAATAAAAAGCTACATGCGTTTTTTCCATTTCTAACACTATTAGCAGTACTTTTCTTCTAAGTATCTCATCTATCTATCTAGAATATTCTTTTAACATATATGGATGCATATACGTATTTCCGCCTTTTTTTAATAGAATAAAAAACTATTTAGGTATATAAATAGGGCACAAGTGAAAGCGGTTTTCAATTAGCTCATTACACGCAAATTATTATTATTTGCGTCTTTTTATCTTCTTCTTAGAAATAGGGACAAATATGCGCCTTTTTGTTAATGAATTAAAATGAAACTACAAAGTATTAGGACATGATCTACATTAGTGCGACCGCACAGGAGGTAGTTAGCAGTATATTAAAAATACGGACATATGCGCCTTTTTTTTCTGATTCCGGCAATCTATATGACTCAAATTTGAAAAAAGTGTTAGATGCGTCTTTTTTACTATTAGGGGCAGAATTATTTGTCTATATAATTAGGGGTGTTAGTCCAGGATGTTAAGACATACAAATTAAATAAATACAGGAAAAAATTTAATAAACGTCCGGACCCAGGAATAGGTATCCAGACCCAGAAATAGGGGTTAAGGGATGATCGGTGGCGTTAAGCGTGTACTCTAACGATGTGGTCTAAATACTCTTTATGTCAGTTTCAAAATATCATTATCAAATTTACATTTTGATGTCTATGTTCTAAGATAATGAACTAGCACACGGCTCCCCTCATAGTTAGAGATATTCGTGACCTATAGTTGACGTACATATTGTAGATGAGTCAGTGTCTTGCGGCCAAGGTGTTAGGTCAAATGTACAAGTCTACATATTATGAATGACTATGACATTACCATTATAGCGACTGGAATAGGTAAGACGTAGGGTAGGGATCCACTACTAGGACAAGTTGTTGCACTCTATCACCAATAGTCTTATTGGTAGCGGACGAATACAGAGAAATTAAAGTTTATATGGAAACTTCCGCAACAAATCTTGTATCTGATAGTAGATAAAAAATCAGAAAGTAACTTACAAACACTTCGGAAAGCAATTTTGTATTTTTGTAATGTTCATTTTGCAATACATTTAAAGAAAAGACTGTTGTTTTTAAAAGGGCTAATTTTAAGACATTTTTATTAAAAACGTCTTGGACTCGGCTCTTTAGCGATATACATATTATGTTTCATTAGAATCTGTTCAGCGGCTTAACCATATATCATAATAGATAGAAAAGAAGACTTTCGCATTTATAATATGAGTATAAAGTACTTTTACTTAAACATTTGCCTTGTGCTTGGGTCAAATTTCTACAAATTTTAAAAACACATTCTTTTTCTTTTAAAGATATTCCGAGGCGAAATTTTTTAGTCCTTTATTATTTGTAGAGTATAAAGTAGTTAATCCATATTAATAGTAGTACAACGAATAAACAGTTAACAGTCATTATATAGTTTACCTTTTGCAGCAACTTTCATATACAAATCCATGGCCTTAGGACAGGAAGCGGGAAGTGTGACCCCAGCCCAGTAGCGGTACGCGAGCGCCATCTGTGCGTAGTCACTGTCCCCGAGCGCTCCCATAGTGTAGTGGACCAGGGCCCGGGACTGGGACACCGGGACGCTTATCCCCGTCGCATATAGAAAACCCATGCCCTGATTGACAATACAATTTTAGAACGAAAAGTCTAATAAAGTAATTCCGTCCGAGTTGTTTATGACCCAAATAATTTATATTATTTGGTGAGACAATAGGGTCAACCTCTAACATCACTTTATATAGGAATTTAAATGTTATTCAAAAATTGAATC
>NJDC01002130.1:147363-158648 GCA_002245475.1 Calephelis virginiensis | reverse complement strand
AGCTTAATTTTTTTTTGGGTTGGCTGGAAGAAATTTCTTTAGTAAGAGATAAGCTCGCCTTTTGTGCATTTTTAACTTCTCGTGTATTTTGTGTATTTTAGTTTTTGTGTACAATAAAGTGTTAAATAAATAAATAAATAAATAAATAAATAAAAGAGGAAAGATATGTTTGTTTGTTCGTATTGAACAGGCTCCGAAACTATTGCACCGATTTGAAAAGTTCTTTCACCATTAGAAGCCTACATTGTCTCTGATGAGCTTGGCTATGTTTATAACTAGAAAAAATTTGGAATCCCTACTCAAACGGCAATAATGTAACACAAGGTGTAAGAAAGTTAGCTACAAAATTTATTTTATTGCATGCGCTGCGGAAATTATATATATGACAGCACAAAAGATGTTCTACAATATTAAAGAACAAATTAAAATATATAATACAAAAAAGTTCGCGACGCCATGTATCTTTCTTTTTATGGTATAGGAGGCAAACAAGCAGACGGATTTCCTGATGGTAAGAAATTCACACCGCCTAGAGACACCAAAAGCGGGAATGGTGCGTTGCCACCCTGAGGCCCGGATGTTAGGCCTCGAGTAAAAGTAAGTTTACCGGCTACCATACCCTCCGAACCGGAACACGTCAACGGCAAGCATTAGACGTTATGGCGGCAGGAATAGGTAAGGCGGTGGTATCAATTCGGGCGAGTCGCTGCGATACTCCACCACCTAGTAATATATTACCTATTATACTTACGGCAACACAACTACTTTTATACATTTTGACAGGTGATAAAAATAGTGACCATATTCGGAAGATATTACGAAATTAAAATTTCATTCTAAACAAAATACCTACCTACCTACCTATTTTTTTTAAAGAGGAGGAAAACGAGCAAGTGGGTCACCTGATTGAAAGTGATCACCTCCGCCCATGGACATCCGCAACACCAGGAGTATCACAGATGCGTTGCCGACCCTTAAGGAATGAGTACGCTCTTTTTTTGAAGGTTCCTAAGTCATAATCGTTTGGGAATACCGCCCTCGGTAACTGATTCCACAAAGGTGTTATACGGTGTAAAAAATGTCTTCGGAATCGCACAGTTGTAGATCGCCACGCATCGAGATTGTGGGCATGATACCTTAAGCTCTGACGTGAGGTCCGAATGTGGAAATCAGCGGCTGGAATTAAACCAAACAACTCCTCAGAGCATTCCCAATGATAGATGCGGTAGAGAACACTGAGTGACCCAACATCTCTACGCAACGCTAAGAAATCAAGTCGATTGGTGATTGCCCGGCCATTGACAATTCGAATTGCCCTAAGTTGAATGTGGTCAAACGGGAAGAGCTGGTACTGTGGAGCCCCTGCCCAGAGTTGAGAACAGTACTCCATATGAGGCCGAATTTGCGCTTTATATACTGTCTTGAAATACTGTCTCGCTTTACTGAGCACACCAAATTTTTAGAGGCTATTTTAGCCTTCTCCTCCAGATGACCACGAAATCGAACATTGCTCGAAATGTCAACGCCGAGTATACCAATGCAGGCTGTGACAGAAAGGGAAACGCTCTCAAATCGAGGAAATGTGATAAAGGGAGAATTTTAGCGGAAAACGCACAAACTTGTGTCTTGTTGTGCAATTTAACGCACCAGATTCTGCCAGCCCCAAAACGAAATTTCAGACAAAAGATTGTCAATTTTAGACACAAGTTAGTTCCGGCTCTCGATGACATTTTCCCGCGATATATTATGTCGGCAAAAGTATAAGGCTTCCCCAGTAGTGTCGTCTGTATAGCAATGAGTGTCACTAATTTGCAACATGTCATTGATATGCAAAAGAAACAAAGTAGGAAAAATCACACAGCCTTGGGGAACACCAGCATTGACAGGTTTGGACTCCGAGCACACACCGTCGACAACAACGTTGATGCTACGCCCCGTCAAAGAGTAAAGATTTGATTGTTTGTTTGTATTGGATCCGAAACTACTATATTGATTTTAAAAAAATCCATTGCGAACCGAACATTACTCCTGGTGAACATAAGCTACGTCATTTCTCGGAAAAAATCGAAATTTGTTCACACAATTCAAATTTGTTCACACAATAGATAAATTTTGACTTTGATTTGTTCATCTCTTAGCAAAGAATTTGAGTAAGTTGTAATCTTTCTATGTAGAAAGATTAAACATTCATTAGTTAAGCTCGGTGGTAAAACAAGAAATATATTTTTTTTATATTTATATGTAAGTAACATTGCATAATACCAACAAAACCAGTGTTTTCTTTATGATTAAAAATATTTTTTTGTAATTTGGCAATTAGTATATATACACTTACAACGTAAATGTTCATCAAAAATGACGAGTTACACTCCGGGAGTGCCGGCAGAAATGAAAACTTGAATATTAACGTTGTGCGTTTTTGATATTTTGGAATGGTTAGTGACTAATTTTACACGAAATGCTTTAATTAACAGTATAAAAGTACTATCATTTATGTAGTAGAATAAAATATTCATTTATTGTGCTATCGTACACAAACATGACAACACGAACATTCGCGCAAGCGCCCTGCACCGTCTAAACGAAACAGCAGGCGCAGGCATATATTTTCGCTATGCCGTAGAAAGAGAGGGGATACTTTCTCTACTACGCCGCGCCAGCTGTTTACTCTTCATCCGTCTTACGAATTTTCGATTAGGTCACATATTGAGATGCGAGTTTAGAAGTTTTTGCCTATTCCAAAAAAAGTGCGCAACGCCGCTAAAGAAGTTTTCACTTCCAAAGAGGGTAATTAGAAAGTAAATATAAAATAATATCATGTGTATGTAGGTATTTACTAGACGAGCTCGTAGCAAACGGTACACGCGTCCAAATATGTGTGGATACGGTAACCATAACTGTGGCATAATCGTTTAACCCCTCATTAAAATCCGACGCTACACAAGTATAATAGTGCCAATTGGTGAACTATCACTCCCACATACACCAAACAACTTTTCTAAATGATGGCCATCTGCATTGACCATTACCACTCGCCACAATGTTAACCAAAGTTATAGTAGAGAGAGAGTAGAGTATACCCATAAACTGATACCGATTCGACTAAAAATGGATAACCTCAGCGTAAAGAAACTGAACATCGTTTCAGCGTATTAGTCTTGCCTAAAAAATATACCTAATTAAATAAGCCGAAACATAAAACAAAGTAAAACGATTAAGTTTCTCTGGCGAATATTTGTGTTCAATGTCGAATTATTTTGTTTAGTTTTGTTTGTAAATAAATGAGACTCAATTTCACTAAACCACTAAAAAAAACCACCAGCCACTAAAAGCAATTTTTCACCACTAATAGGGGTGTGCAAACCACCAGTTTTAGTGGAAAATCCACTAAGTTGACAGCACTGATGACAGCTGTAATAAATTGTTGTCAGCTATAAAAATAAATTATAAACGATTAAGGTCAGGCACACACATAAAATGCTTTCGTGATTATGCACATTCAGAAATTCAGAACCTAATTATCTTTCATTCCAAAATGTTTTGTTTTGAAATGACTACTGTTGTGTATGTCTTAAGACTTTTAAAACGTCACCGGTCGGCCATAGATTGGGCCTGGGTCCCCCCTTCCTAAGAGTTTATCTTGTGAGACCGTACCTCGGCTTAGGGTGGGATCGTGGTTTGTGTTGGGAAAGGACATGTTGGTGGGTCTTCGCCTGGTCTTCGCTGCCCCCGGCGGCGGCAGTGTTGCGAGTTTGTATATTATGTATGTGTAGTGTTGTGTTGTATGAGGCGTTTGCCTAGGTGATGGGGTCGTCGGGGTCTACAATCACGTGACGAGGCCTCCGGCGAAGCGGAGGAGGGCCTTCTCAGGGACATTGTTTTAAGCTGCTGCCATCAGAGGGTTTGGGTGATTTTCTAGGTTACAAAAATAGGAGCGAGAGAGTTTTTGAAAGTGCTTCGCTAGGCTAGGAAATTCCAAGCTATGTTGCGCATGTACCACCGCGCCGGTGGCTAGTTTCAGGAATTTATTCTGAACAACTTGTAGTGGGCAAAGGGTTGTCCTAGGTAGATAGGCAAATGCTACGCTTGCATATTATGACAGTATAAAATTCAAAATGTTCACAAAATTGCACTCATACACTCTTATTTTTTTTATGGGAAAGATTTCTAGTTTTACGTAGCACTCTCATTTCGTCCGCATGAATTATATTCTCGTACTTTTTCTAACATACCCAACTCTGGCTTTCATACAACACAATATTGTTAGATGGATTGCACATTGGATAAGCACAGAATTATACAAAACAAGTCTGGTGCCTTAACTCAAAACATGAATTTCATTGTGTACGGTTATGATCATATAATTATGTGTCGACCTCACATTAAAAACTAGCAATTGACTAATTAAACGACCTCATCAATAGGAGCGGTTGCACCATAAGCAAAATAAGCTATCAATTACCATGATGGAAAATGGGGTGATATTCCACTTTCTGCTCTATAACTCAGTCAGTGATAACCTTTAATTTTTTCTGCTCGGTAGAGTACGGTAGTCAGTAGGCTTGACGCTTGTAAGTACATTCTAGCTTAAAAAGCATGTCTTTGAGACCTATGAGAGGATGAATATTTTTCCATTGTTTAACTATTGGGATGATTTAGTGTTGTTATGACTGTACAATTAGTGCAGTGCATTTAAAGGTATTCTCGATTAAAATGCAGTTCAACTTTATATATATGTATGCCGTAACCAGTATGAGTAATTTCTTATCGTGGTAGCACTAAACTAATAATCTGAGTTGTCAACCTATTGAAGGGGGATTTTGGCGCCATCGGGAGAAAAGATGGTCGAGGTTTTTTCATAAGTATTGAATGTCGTATTTATATTGAGTGAAATTAGCATTTTGTACTATTTTTTCAGTGAAAGTGTACCAATGTAATAATAATGTAGAAATCAGCGTATCACGTATTTCCACGTTGCCACCAAATCTCACTATATAATGAGCTTGGGTAATGAGGCCACCCAAGACCCTGAAATTACTTATTCATGACTTATGATTAATTATAATTGAATCCCAATTTTGGGAAATTTAACGAATGGTAGAATGCTAACGCGACTGATAAATCGTAAAAAAAGAAAGAAGAACCTTCTTTCCGTAGGTTTTGGCCTAAGCGTTAGTATTTTGCCATTAGTCAAGTAGAAAATTGCATCAAATTGTATATCAATTATAATTAGCCATCAGTCACAAGTCTTCAGTAAGTCATGTCAGGCTCTTGGGTAAAGCGGTGGACTCATTACTCAAGCTTATGTAATGAGATTTGGCGGCAACAAGGAAATACGCGATACGCTAATTTCTTCATGATTATTTCGTTTGTGCACTTTCACTGAACAAAATTGTACAAAATGCCACCAAAATTGACAATTTTCACTCAAAATCAACACGAAATTCAATAATTATGAGAAAACTTCGACCATCTTTTCTCTCAATGGCGCCAAAAACTCCAAGAAGAACCTACTCGTCCTATTGTAACAATGACATTGACATAACTCAGCACGGGATTTGTCAATCATGACAGGCTGACGCTTTACAATTGCTTTACAAGTCAAAAAAGTGTTTTTCGAAAGTCGAAACCCAAAAGTAAAAGTTAGATTTTCAGTGACCAATTTGTGTACTTTTACTTGTAATTAATTCGACTGTAATTAGTGTTAGAATGTCGTAATAAATGCGAAAAGTTTCACGTATTACGAACTGGAACAATTAAACATTAGGTCAAAAGATGTTACGATTGCCGGTTTTAAGTAAACCTTTCAATAAGAAATTGCAAATGCGAGCAAATTCATCAAGCTCTTTTATAAGACGAACTTTTATAGATTATTTTATTGATAAGCACAGTCACAAATATGTGAAGTCTAGTTCAGTAATTCCCTTATGTGATTCGACTGTCCCTTTTGTAAATTCTGGGATGCACCAGGTATAGTATGCAAGTATTATTCTTTCTGTAATGCGTATTGTGTTCCCTGTATTTTTACGGTAATATTATTAGTCTGGCAATTCTCATGATATGTGGTTTAACAAAGCCAAATTAAAAATAATCATACCTATGAAGATAGAATTGTTTGTATATGTTGTAGTACTTTGTTGTGATTATATTCGTACGAAAAAGTTTTAAAAATCACACTATACAATTTTATTTGTTTACTTGCTACTATAGTAATGAAGTTATATATTAATTATATAATACCTATGTCGGCTGTTCCCGTCGGCTTTGCCCGCAATAAATTGAGATGTAAACACTGCGCATGGTGTGTACCTAAATTTGATTGAAATCAGTTAAGTAGTTGAGGAGTCCATCACAGACAAACAGCGTAAGAAATAATAATTTATATATATTAAAATTATATTAGTGCACTGTACAAACAAGTAGCTCATATATTCCTAAAACTAAAAATGTTGAATATCTTTCCAACAAAACCTAATGTAATGTACCTAAAACCATGTTGATTGTGTCAACTATTTAATAAAACTTCACATTAAAATAAGTCCATTCAATTAAAAGTTATGATGGCACACACATAGTTTCATTTGCTATTTCTTTTTGAAGTGAAAATTCACAATTACAAATGTAATCTGTCATTTTTTTTGTTATAACATTCTCTTAAATGTTAGTATAAAGAAGTTACACACTACATTCCTACAGTTAAATATTGGTATAAAGAAACAACTGTCTGGTAAAAAGGCATACCGTTTAATACATACTAGTAGTTATCTGTTGGTCGAAATTCGATCATAATAAATTTTATTATCTTGTTGATAAGAAACCCATTTTCATTTTTCAAAACCAACTACTTTGTTTCCAAACTGAATGGTGCGCCATATGTGATCTTTTATCATTATCATCAATGTATTTGTTTGTGTGTGTCATATGCATGGTAGTTTGGGTAATGTTTAATTTATTGACTTAATGTACTTTATAAGCATTATTATTGAGAAATATTAGCATTCTGCACTTCTCCTACACATAAACTATAAGTGTGCCAAATTTTATGCTCCTACGTCCGCACAATTTTTGTAGAAAGGGGTCCAAAGTTTTGGCATCACATATTAATATATAGATAGAACACATAAAAAAACAATCTAATAGTCTAGGGGAGCCTAGACATGAAAAATGATAATTCTAAACTAAATAAGGTGTTTAAATATTTCAGTTTAAAAATGTCTTCCTTGGGCTGAGTGATCCTCCATGTGAACGAAGTGTGAACTCACAGAAATGTGTCCGTGTGGGCGGTAAACACAATGATTTGGATGTGGTAGGACTGGATGGTCACCACCACACCTTTTTTGAAATGCTAGGCAATTGGTCCTTTGCAGATTATTATAAGGTGAGCCCAATAAATTATTTAATCTAGTTCAATATTATTTCAGACATCACAGGATATTTCTGCACTAATAATAATATTCATATTGTAGGTAAAAGATTTGTTTGTTAGTTTATCACTATTAATTAAATTATCAAAAACTACCATAGTTTAAAATTATCAAAATTTGTTTATTAATAACTCACTGTTTCAATAAACTCTGTACTGTCTGACTAGTGTCTTGTGATTTTTATTTTATTCATGTGTTTAAATATTTTAATTGAAATTCAGTTATTTGGACCTAAAGCAAACCCAACAAATCTTCAAGTTTATTTTATTTGTATTTAGAGATGTATGCTAATGAATACATTAAATTTGCAGAAAGAAGCTTGTCAAATGGCTTGGGATTTATTGTTAGGTCCATATCGTTTGAAGCCAGAAAATTTGCTTGTTACCTATTTTGAAGGAGATGTTGTCTTGGGGCTTCCAGAAGATAAAGAATGCAGGGATATATGGAGCCAAATTGGGTGAGGAACCATAATATTAATGTAATAAAAATCAAATTCAATTTCAAGTTATAAACTTACATTATGCAATTTACTATTTTGATATTATATTATACTATCTGCTACCTGCGGCTTCGCCCGCGTTTTCACAGAAACCCGGTGTGCGATCGGGATTAAAAATAGCCTATATGTTAATCCAGGTCACAATCTATCTGTCTTCCAAATTTCAGACAAATCCGTTCAGCCATTCGAGCGTGAAAGAGTAACAAACATCCATACATACATACTTACAAACTTTCGCATTTATAATATTAATAGGATTATATTCTGGCACTCGATACTCTCTGCCTACCCCGTAGTGGACTTGGCGTGAAGATATGTATGTATGTATGTACTATTTTGATTTAGTTATATTTTTGTGATTTTATTTGGAAACTTACCAATAGTAAAAATTTGGAACATTACTTCAAAAATAATTTCAGTCTATTGAATGGTCAAGAGTTAGCATATTTTGCATATTATTTAGATTCTCAACAGGGGTAGGCCTTTGTGTGATGAACATAAATCTGGGTGTATTGTTTAATTTATTTTGGTATCTTTAAGCACATATCTGTAATATATCTAAATCTATGTATTAATCAGATAATATGGCAGGTTTGCAAGGAATTGCTCCCTAGTTACCCCGTAAAGGACTATGAAGATATGTTTGTATGTATATAATATGTCAAATGCTTTTTTTATTGTTCAAGTATTGCCAAAAGTCACCTAAAGGGTCATGGTGCTAAAGATAACTTCTGGGAGATGGGTGCGACTGGACCGTGTGGACCTTGTACTGAAATCCACTACATCCATTCTGACGGAAGCCTGACTGAAATATGGAACTTAGTCTTCATACAATTTAACAGGTGAGATTCTTTTATCTACTTCTATATTGTATATGAAGGATGTATTGTAATGTTAAATAATGCATTAATGTTTGCGAATTTTATGATAAAATAATGGAAAGGCAGTTTTTTGCAGGTGGATCTTCTTAAGGTTAGAAATACATGGCACATATGACCTATGGCACAAAAGATGTTAAAATACTACATCATAATGAAATTGTAGCAGGCACTGATATAATTACGGTAGGCATAGGGAAAAAGGTCCCATATTTCCAAAGAAGTAGGCAGAGGTACAACCAGGGCACCCACTACTAGCTAAAGACACTTCGCCCCATAATGTGAATGTGGTGACAAATCTGTCGCCAACCAGGCACTTATTATACAGAGCAACATTGTTTTAATTAAAAAAAAATGAAAAAAAAAACACATTTTTGAGTTGATTGGACCTTGGAATCGCTCCTTGGATCTCATAGTCAAAGCCAAAACAGGATTTGGTCTAGAATCACAGAGGCGAACAAATTTTATAGCTTATATTTATTAAGTTTAATGTAAGGTATGAATAAATTATATTTGTTTACAGAGAAGCCGACGGAAAAGTGCGAGCGCTCCGTCGCCACCATGTGGACACGGGTATGGGACTCGAACGCATGGCGGCCTTGCTGCAGGGCGCTTCCAGCAACTACGACACTGATCTCTTCCAGCCGCTCATCTCTTCGATTGAGAAGGTTAGGCGTTACACAAATATAATATACTCACTGTCCACGTGGAATTTAACAAAAAAGGCTAAAATAAAAGTAAAAATCTAAGTTATTTCTTATTACATTATCTACCTGCCAGTGAATGTCCCGTGAACATTGGTCCAGCCGATTTAGAGCTTAGCCGAAAGAGACAAATAAAATTGTAAAAAATCTTATTTGGGCATATGTTCTGTATATACATTCATATGCATATAGTAAAAAGCGGTTATTTTAATATTAAATACACTTTTATTTAATTTGTTATGGCTTTATAAACTCGAAGCAAAAACGAAAATAAATAGTATGATACGAAAATAAATAATACGTGTTCCGGTTCGGAGGGTAAGGTAGCCGGTAAACTTACTTTTGCTCGAGGCCTAACATCCCGGCCTCAGGTTGGCAACGCACCATTACCACCTTTGGTGTCTCTAGGCGGCGTGAATTTCTTAACATCAGGAAATCCGTCTGCTTGTATGCCTTCCATTATCATAAAAAAAAATTAATGGTCGTTATCAGTTTATCCAGCTAATCTCCCAAAATCATTGGTAGTAAATAGATTAATCTGTCTCTCACTACCACGCAAGTGATTTCTCTTGGAGATATGTTTTTGTTTATATAAATAATAAATTGTTGTGGACAGAACAGTAAAGGCAGTCCACCGTACGGCAGACGGTACGCGACAGAGGCAGCGGTAGACCAGGCCTACCGCCGACTGGCAGACCACGCGAGAATGGTCAGCATCTGTCTCGCTGACGGCGTTTTTCCTTCAACAAGGTAACATTTTCAATTAACCTTTGAATAGTTAGCCCCTCACAAAGAAATATTCTGTATCTGCTGTTAATCAGGATGAAATATTTTTATTTTGCAATGCCACTACAACACGAAGTATTTACATATAAACTAGGAGTTGCTAGCGGATTTATTCTTTCTTACTAAATGCCTGAAAGACGTAATGTATTATTATATGTATAGGTCTACTAGTATCTTCACGCCCCTATCCCCGAAGTGGTAGACTGAGACACAACCGGGGCACCCACGACTAGCCGAAGACACCAAGTCACACAAAGTGATAGGTGGTAAGCCTATCGCTAACTGGGCATATATCCAATCCCTGGCAACGTTATATTCATTAGAAAATTGAAAATATACAATTTCTAATTTTTTTTGTTACTCATGGCTCGAACCCGGGACCGCAAGAAATCAAATCCAACGCTGGACCGCTAGACCAAAGAGGCGGTCTACTAGTGATTAAATAAATTGAGTTCAGCCCTTAACACAATCGTGTGTATGCATATTTTTTTTAACTACGTAACAAATAATATATCTCCCGTGTTGGTCCGGGCTCCTTTGTAGAATAGACCAACTGCCATCCTTGCTAGGCAGCTCGTAAAAGGCGAGCATAGGCTCACCGTCACTATCACCGTGACATCTGACTAGGTACCACGGATTGGTACCACTGCCTTACCTATTCCTGCCGCCATAACGTCATGATGTGTTCCGGTTCGGAGGGTAAGGTAGCCGGTAAACTTACTTTTGCTCGAGGCCTAACATCTTGGCCTTAGGTTGGCAAAGCACAATTACTACCTTTGGCGTCTCTAGGCGGCGTGAATTTCTTTCCATCAGGAATCTGCTTGTTTTCCTTCCAATATCATAAAAAAAATATATATTTTATTTATTTATTATTTACTGGCTGTCCCGGCGAACTTCGTTTGACCCGTTCAGTATGGGAAATAATAAAGTATTATTTTTCCTATTTTTCCGTTTTTTCTCTTCATAAGAACCTTCTGCTGATAACAACTAACAC
>NJDC01002130.1:132060-146830 GCA_002245475.1 Calephelis virginiensis | reverse complement strand
AATGCGGTCGAAATGAGAGCACTACGGAAAATCTGTGGTGTAACGCTCGCTGACCGCATTCGTAACAGTGAAATCCGAGAAAGAGTGGGATTGAAAGAAAGTGTTGGTGTTAAAATGCGAAAGGGCAATCTCCGCTGGTTCGGTCATGTGGAAAGAATGACAGATGAAAGAATGACCAAGCAGATATACAATGCGAATGTGGATGGATGTAGGTACCCGGGGAGACCAAGGCTGACATTTCACGATCAGATCAATCGGATATTATTCGAGGGTGGTGTCAAGAGTCTCCGAAACCGGCGTGTTTGTATGAAAAGGGTTATGAATGTGAAGGAAGCAAGACAGGTTTTTCGGGATCGTGAGGTCTGGCATTCGATACTCTCTGCCTACCCCGTAAGGTACTTGGCGTGAAGATATGTATGTATGATAAGGATAAGGAATAACAATTGATAAAAAATTGCAATATGCCGCACATTGATAAACTTGCAATAAAGTTAAGCTCAGCATCATATGCTGTTAAAAAAATGAGACAGGTAACTGATGTTGAAACCGCTATAATGGTTTATTTTAGTTATTTTCACAGCATCATGTATGAAATTCTTCTCTGGGGGAGTTTGGACGAAGTAAATACTATATTTATTTTACAAAAGAGAGCAATAACCTAGGCCCAAGAGTTTCCCTGACAGAAAAATTCAAAGAATTCAAAATTCTAACTGTAGCATCCCAGTATATCTTAGAAAGTGTTATAATATATGTTCACAGAAATTCAAGTTAATTCAAAAGAAATTGTGATATACACTGTGTACAAGGAATAAAAATAATCTTGCTGAGCAGTGTCACATCTCCACAGAGTAAGCCATTCTTTCATGGGCCAACATATACAGTTTTACAATAAACTTCCCAGTTATATGAAAGAACTTCCAAATAATAAATTGAAGAAATGTGTTAAATATAAATTAAATGAAAAGAGTTATTATAACATTGTTGAATATTTAGCTGATAAGGCCGCTTGGGATAAATTGCTCCTCATATAATTAATATAATCATCATCTCTTATAATTAATATAATGTATCATTACATTAATTATTGTATACATATTTTTAACTAAGGAAAAAAAACAAGCCTGCTGAGTTTCTTGCCAATCTTTTCAGTGTGTAGATTTAGTATTATACAGGCGTATCACAAGTGCCTCTTGTAGGTTAACGTGAACAATAATCATGAAAGACTAAAAATTACAATGAATGTAATTCCGTTTTTCAGCCTTAACCTTAAACAAATCATGCGGAAGTCTTTTAAGATAAGCACAGATGTCTTTCAAAATCCCAACCTTTTGAATCTATTATATGACGAAGTAGTATTATCACTGGGAGAAACTTACCCCGAGCTGTGTGCTAGAGAAAAAGATGCTAAGTTAATTATTGACCACGAAAGAGAAAGCTATTTCAAACTTAGAGCTAACATAGCGAAGAAGTGGAAAGACCTAGCAAAACGGTATCCAGAAGTAGAAAGCTTAAGCGACATAGAAATGGCAGGGTTTGCACTGGGGTATAAGGAATTTAAGGAGGTAAGATCATAAAAATATATACATCACGTCAGTTTTCAAACAAAAAACACATATTCACACACATCAAACTTATAGGTCTATATATATTTATATCCTCGTTTTCAGGCAGCTTTTATTAAAAATCCTGCATAGAATATTTTAATTTTTAAAATATTTTTTCAATAAATAAGACATATGGAATGTGCAGAAGTTGGATTGCCTGTTATTTGAATGGGTTGTCAGGTATAAACAGATGTCCATGCTAGTTGCTTTCACGGAAGCTGATAATAGAAAAATAAAATATATCAACATATGCACAGTTTTATTGCAAAGACTTGGAATTTTCTGCAAAAAACGGAGTAATGAAAAATTTTTTAAAAAATGATTAAAATTATTCCATCCAGGATTTTTTATGGCAACTCACTTTTTATGTATTTTTCAATATACTAAAATTTATTATAAAATAGGTTTCATCCTATTATCAGTTTGGTGTAGGACAACCTAGATTTGGATTTTCTATGTAAATTTTTTTTATATTAAAATAAGAACTTATAAACATGGACACGGTACAAGCACTTAATGAAACAATACGATATTTCTTTGATGCATTTTTTTGGTACACTTTTAATTGAATCACTCTTTTATAAACTTTCAGACTATGGTCAAACAAAATTCGACCGTAATACCAGGTGAACTAGTCTTTAAATTGTATGACACACATGGTTTTCAAGAAGATGTTATAGAACGGATAGCTAAACTAAACAACTTCGAAATAGATAGAAAAGGATTCTGGAAACTATTAAATGAACACAAGTCAAGGCACAAAACAGCTTTCAAAGAACAAAGTTCAAAGAAAGGCATCATGTTTGATAAAGCAATAGAAATTTTAATTAAAAATGGTGTAACTAAAACCAATGACCAACCCAAATACAACTTTATGTACAAGGATAATACAGTTCATTTTGAGCCATTAAAAACAGACTTACTTGCAATTTTGAATGAAGATGGTGAATGGGTGGATTTTTCTGAGCCATGTGATAACAAACCTTATTATTTAGTGACTGAAAGCACAAATTTCTTTTGTGAAGAAGGGGGTCAAATCGCCGATACAGGGACTATAGTTTTCAATGAAAGTATAAAGTTAAAAGTGGATAGTGTTTTTAAAATTCGAGACTTTGTTTTTCATAAAGGTTATTTTAGTATAAACAAGACTGATAGTGTGTATGTGAATAATAATAGTGAGGTTGTATTAGAATTAGATAGTGATAGAAGACTGAATATAATGAGGAACCATACAGCAATACACTTATTGAACTTGGCAATAAGGAAAGTGTTGCCAAATAGTGTAGTATGTCAGATTGGGTCTAGTGTAACGGACAAAGGACTGTGTTTAAATCTATCGGTTTATGGTGAGAAAATATCACAAGAAACTGTCCTCAAAGCTCAAGAACTGGTAAGGTGAGTTGTTGCAATCTTAACCTTATTCATTTTCAATTTTTTTATATGTAGAAATATGGCTTAAGTTTAATAGTGTTATTTGAAATTATTTCTTGAATTATATATAATTAAATGGGTAATCACAAGAAGACCCTCTGTTGTGCAATGTGCCCATCTAGATCCACAGCCATATCTATTTCTTCCACCACTCAGATGGTAGAGAGCATACAGACTTGCATATTAGGCCTAACATCTCAGCCACATGACAGAAACATTCCTATAGCATCTATGGTGTCTATAGGCTACATTTTTCTTTTTCAATTCAAATTACATTTACTTACGTAAATCTATACAAACGTTTTTGTGACGCATCTATATAATTCTAAAAACTACCACTGGATCGGAACACGGCCACTCACTGAGAAGATCCGGCGAAAGGAACATTAGGGTTGTTCTCAATATTTAGATATTTCAAATTCGTAAAACTTACCTGGGGATGACATAAAAGAATTTGTTTTATTTTATATCTTGAGAAGGATATTTGTGCACAGATTCACATGAGAAAACTAAAAGCAATTTCCAATACAGGGAATCAATCAAATGTAACTCCGCAGTGGAAACACAGTTGTGTAGCTCTGCACAGCTAAGTTCCATGTCTGATGTGCTGACTGTGCCTGGCGAGACATACCCCGAAAATGGCTTAAGACTAGTGTCATGTGAACCGCCGTTACCCTCAAGGTTAGTCTTGTTAACTCTATAAGCCTGCACATTCCTAGATTTATTTTTTTCGAAATGTCTACTGTTGTGTACGTCTATAGACTTTTATAACGTCACCGGGCTAGTCATTCCTAGATTAAATTTAATAATGAGTTAAACTGTTAAATACAAAGAGTTAAATATTTCACTCAGAAATCTTAACCTATGTGTTGTTTTTATTTACGGTCACAATAATTAATTTTATCAAGCATTTAGAACATTATTGAAAAGGGAGAGAACATAATAGAGTATACAATGTATAGTACTTAACATGAATACTAAGTAAAGCTAGGGCATACACCCTGATTCAATCATCGGCAAGACTTGGGTTCTATGTTTTTGTGATAATCTATGTTTTTGTGTCTTGTGTTTTTAAAATTAATTTTAATATTTATATATCTACTTTTCATCCATGTCACATTTTTTTATTGAATTAGGTGTGAAATCCTTTATAACAGATGTAGAATTCTTCAACATCTAACTATAGCATTGGGGGAGGCCTATGTCAAGCTGTGATCGTCTTCCGGCTGATGATGATGATTATGATGATAAACTATAACACAAACACATCATTTGTTTACTTTAGTATTACATCTATTCCTGTTATTTGTAAAGAAATATTTATTTCATTTTATACTCAATAATTAATGCTTTTAACTTAATTTATTTTTTGAAGAAAATAAATTAAATTGAATTTTCTTTAAAGCCGTTACGCAAAGTGTATTTCTATACCAATGTCTAACTAGCTTTTACAATGTTTATTAAGTCGATTTCCTAAATTAATTTTGTATAAATATATATAATATCTGTTGGAGGTTTTCTCAGCAAAAACACAATGTGATGCGTCTATAATAGAGAATTTATTTATTAAAACAAAAAATATGTTTTACAATCTAATAAAATTAAAGAAAAACTAACCTATAATAGAGAATCGACAATTATGTTCATGCTTTACTTATAACTTTAGTAGTCCTATTTTACAATGTTTGTTACATGAACAAAACCACTCTTCCCTGCTTTTATTTATATAAATCAAATTTTAGTTTTTTGTAAATTAAATTAAATGTTTGACTTAGACACTTTTTATCTTTTTTTCTGACACTTGTGCCTAAGGTCAGAATTCGATGCTCTTCACAAACGTCAATGTCGATGTCAACACAAAGCTTACATATATTTATTTCTTCAAAATATATTCTATGTCACAACTAATAACAGTCATGAGTCTTGGAGCGGGTACTGCAGTATGAATTAACATTTTGATGTTTTAATACAATGTTCCACGCACAATATCCTACGTTTGTAGAAAATAAAAATGTTAATTTAAAATATCTGATCCTGAATCATAATAACTCAGGGAATTATGTTGCGGCACGCACGTCCCCCGCACGGGCGCAGTGGGCGACGTGTGCGTGACACAGGTGCGGGCCGCCGGCTCGCACGCGCCCGCGCTGCTGGCGCTCACCGGCGATAGCGCTACACAGGTATTAGGCTTCTGCGCTTTGATACATGCTCTGATAATGTATTTTAATCAATTTAAGAAACTTTTATTAGGTGGTATAGTTTCAAAGCGACAAGTCGGGATTGGTATAACTGTCTTATCTATTCTTGCCGCCATAACGTCTGAGCTTGCTATAGACTTGTTCCTGTTCGGAGGATAAGGTAGCCGGTAAACTTACTTTTCCTCGAGGCCTGACATCCCGGCCTCAGGTAGGCAACGCATCATTACCATTTTTGGTGTCTTCAGGGCGGCGTAAATTTTTTAGCATCACGAAATCCGTCTGCTTGTTTACCGTCCAAAATATCAAAAAAAAAACTTTCTTAACGAATTTAGATAATAATTTATAATTCCACTTGACGATTTTTTGTACTAATCTTATATCTACGTATTTTTTTTTGTAGAGAACTCAGTTTTTGCTTTGCGTTTATGTTATTCTATACAAATCTAATTTGAACTTATTTACTTAGGGTATATCTATAGGCGATGTGTTTTTTTACCCTAAGAAAATCTGTTGTGCGATTATAAAAAAAACGCATTGTAGATTAGTATTTGCTTTCCAGGCTCGAGAATTGTTTTGTCGCGCACAAAAGTTAGCTGAAGTGGTACACATTGCGAACCCGGAGAGGACGAACAGTGAAGTGGCCAGCATCAAGAGTCAACTGTTGGAGCTTTGCGGGGGCGGGGGCGTGCCGTACGGGGAGTACAGCGACTGTCTGCGGCTGCTCGACACCTTGCAGAAGAAGGTGTCCACCAACCATGATGTGGTCTTGCAGTAAGTATTCTTAAATATCTTCCATTAGCTATATAATATTATTCGTCTTAACCTTAAAGTTAGCACAATTTCAAAGAATTTCGTTTACAAAACACACATATTTGTGAATTAACCATGACAATACATATATAAATTATTAAACACTTTTTTGAGGTTTAAGGTTGACAGAGGTGCAACCAGTACATCTACAACTAGCCGAAGATATTTAGTCCCGCCGCCTAGAGACACTAAAGGTGGTAATGGTGCGTTGCCAACCTGAGGCCGGGATGTTAGGGTTTGAGCAAAAGAAAGCTTACCGGCTACCTTACCCTCCAAACCGGAACACGTCATAACGTTATGGCGGCAGGAATAAGTAAGGCGGTGGTATCAATCCGGGTGAGTCGCTGCGAAACTCTACCACCTAGTCATATGTCACGGTACTAGTGACGGTAAGCCTATGCTCGCCTTTTACGAGCTGCCTGGCAGAAAGGCAGATGGTCTTTTCTACGAAGGAACCCGGACCAACACAGATTACGGATGGTTGTAAAATATATTTAACTTACGACACTAAAACATGCGACGTACCCTATTTATTTAACCAAATAAAAAAAATTACTATAAACGTACAGAAGAATTACTCTTTTTCAAAATGCTAGTTCGTTGATAAAAAAAAACTTACACATGCAATCAAAATGGAAACGCAAGAAGTCAAACCGAAGTTCATATTGCGCTGAGTGTTGCTGAAATGGTAATTGCCGCGCTATGAATTATGGTTGTCAACTTGAGTTCAGGCTGTAGGTAAAGCTATTTCAACTACAATATTAGAAATAAATATAGAATACACTCGACGCCGCTACAATGGCGTTCAACAGCCCCGCATTGGCTAGCAAATAACGTTCGCCGCTTACCCAAATAGCGAATCGATGATCTTCTGCTAGAGGGTAAGTTAGCCAGGAAACTTTGTCCCCCAAGAGGTTTAATATCCAAACAAAGTACTGTATTGTATATAGACCTCGTGTATTTCCTACCATCAGAAAATACGTATCGCCTATAACCTAAAAAATAAGCCGATGTATGTATGTTATGTGTTTTTTGTCTTTGACCGAATATACAATACAGAATATGTGTACAGTGCTCTAGCTAAGGCGGAGATATCTGAGGCGGTGGCAGGCAAGCGTTTCGGGGTACACTTTGTGCGGTGCTCGTACCTCATGCAGGAGGCCGGAGCCCGGGCCGCGCTCGGGGCTCCCACGCCGGCCCCCGCGCTGTTGCTGGCCTGCGCCGGGGGACTCATCGTGGCTACCGCACATGTACCCACGGTAACTATAGCATATTATATTTTTATGTGCTTGCTTTAATATGCGTTTTATGTATGGTAATTACTTTTGCCGGCTAATTAGTAGCCGACAAGGAGAACTCCCGTACCGCCTTACATAGATAGGTAATACGAATGGGAAAATTGTATGTTTTTTTTCCTAGTTTTTCTATCCATATAAACATTATTTGTGCCTCAAAGCAATAATATAATAAATAGTTCAATTTGTCGAGTCGTTTTCGACTTTTGCTCATGTCACACATACATTTTATTAATTTTTATTTATGTAAATTAGAAATTTATCTTGAAAAGGGAAATTGTTAATCATAGAACAGTTTATATACATATTTAAGTCAAAGATTGCGGCTTAAACCCAGCGTTTCTATATTGTTTACAATTCAATTTTGGTATTTTAAATTGTAATTAATAATGTATTTAATAATTATTTGTATGAATCTCACTTTTGTCAAGAGGTTAGTATAATCAACTCAACTGGTCTTTCACAAGGTTCTCATTTTGTGTGTCGAACATATTTGTGTTTCTGGGTTTGAATGCTTATAAAATTAATTACAGTGTCTATGGTGTTATGCTCGCCAATCGAATTCGCAATAGTGAGATCAGAGAGAGTGGGATTATAAGAAAGCTTTGACGTAAATATGACAAGCATGCACCATTGGTTCGGTCTCGTGAAATTAATGGTAGATGAAATATTGATACTATACGAATGTGGCGGGCTGTAGGTATCCGGGAAAATCAAGGTTGACATTCCAGACCATATCGCTCATGTTTTGTCCTAAGACGGTATCAAGAGTATATAAAAAGAGTAATTAATAAATGTGGAGGAAACTAGACAATTCTGCAATGATCATGGCACTTGGCATTCGATATGCCTTGCCAACTACACAAGAAACTTGGCGTGAACGTATTAATGTATGTAGAGTATTTATATGTTTTTTGGATATGGTTTGTTTATCTTTGACTAACATTCACAATACAAGCATAAAATTTTCTTTGGGGTTATATTCAATTTATTTGTTAATGTTGGTTGTATATGTCCAGAGATATTTATTTATTGCTATTGTATCAGGAACTGGTGTCTGCCAAGTTCACGGCAACGTCGTGGTTAAACTGCATCCTGCCGATATTCTCCGCCTCTATACTGCCGACTGCCTCAAACAAGTCTCCTCTCACCTTCGCCGAAATGTCTGCAACCAAGGTATCTTAGAGTTCTTGTGATTTTTTTATTATTAGATTGCGGAATATCTAGCTGATAATAATACTTGGGATTGATAGTTCCTTATAATAATATAAGCTAATACTCATTAGCCCGCTGAGTGTCTCAGTAAGAGATCGTGTTTTAATCCGGTGGTAGATATAAGAGTTATATACCCACAAGTATTATTTGTGTGGTCTGTGTCACAGTACAAATATGTTACAGTGTCGAAACTACTTACAAAAGTTCGAAACATGCGCATCGACAATACCGGTAAGCGGTTTTTGCGGTACTGCATTAGATATTGTCGCGTCAAAACGAGTGGTTTCGTTTTTGTTTCCGCTAAGGTATTGGTGATTTGCAATTTGTTGGGATTAACTGACGCCATTTGATAACTTTTATTATTTGTAAACTATTTCGTTATTTGAGTTCGATTGATTGGTCTAAAGATCAATCAATCGAAATCCAATCATAAAATTCTAAATATTATGTCATAAAAAATAACCATTATGTTATAAGTGAAACAATGTCTAATTTTTTGGTTCATAATAAATTCATTCAACTCTATTGATCTATTGATTCAAGTAATTATTTAATTAACTAGGCTTAGTTTTTGTTACAAATTTGTTACGTGTCTATATGAAATAAAGTATCATTCTATTTAATTCTATGAGTATTTTTATAGCCACTCACCAGTCCAAGCTTCGCGAGTGATGTTCGCCTCATCTTTCCGTGCATTAAATGTAATATTATTAATAACGAGCGCGCGCGGCCCTCTCGACGAAAACGAATACTAAACTAAAAAGCTACTAAACCTATATTCAAGTAAAAAACACCCACGGAAAGTTCAAAAAACAAAGAATTTGAATTATTTAAATTTTAAATAGCTTAAATCAATGGTAAAAAACGAAAAAAAGATGAAAATTGGAAATGTTAAAAAAATTATCATACATAAAAATTTTTTGTTTCGAGTTTTACAAGTAAAGCAAACAAGTTACTGGATATTATTGTTTTAAACTATTGTTGTAAATCTAATAAGCTTTCAAAAAACACCAATATCTCAATTTAAATGTTTAGTTTTTGTCAATAAACAATTAACACACTCGTACGCACTCAAACACTGTAACATTCAAATATTTTCTTTCATGACAGAGAGTCGGTGTTTCACTGACGCCGAATGCTCGCCCGGATAAATAAATTAATATTGTGCCATCTAGTTATTTTTGATTGAACTAATAAGATATGTAGAAGACGTAGTGCATGATAAAACAGAACGCTGTCGTTTGGTGACTGTTGTCCCCGTGGACACTTGACTATAGCATTTTGTTGGTGATTACAATCACCGTGAACTGGTGACTGGATAAATAAATGGATACGTTTTGGAGATGTAAGCTTAAAAAGAGAGGTTTCTTTCTCAGAATTTCAATGATTATTTGTAACTAGCAGCCTGTTCCAGATTCGCACGGGTGTACAAACTTCTGTTATTATACATATCAATCTTCCTCTTCAATCACTATCTAGAAAAAAAACGGGATCCAATTTTTTTTTTGGATCGGATCGGGTTTTAAAGATCAGACAGACAGTGGAAAGCGACTTTGTTTTATTCTCTGCAGTGATAAGAATGTACTTGCCTTCCAGGTGAGCCTCATCACCTGCGAGCAGCTGGTACAGGAGGCACTGGCCGCCGCCGACAAGTTCGCTCACCTGCATCTCGCCGACCTCCACGGGGACTCACACACACAGGACAGGAGGCACAACTAGCTGCCTAACCCGGGTTATAATATGCCAGGGCGGTTAAAAGTGACAAAAATGATCGCCTGGCGACTTAAATATCGTTGCTGATAAATGTGTTGGTAAATGTCACGTGACCCTTTTCTAAAATTTCTAATGTTAGGATTTAGTGTTACGTTATTTTAGTACCTGTAATAAAATCCCGAATCGTACATAAGTTGTACATCAAATATGCAATCTATATCTATACATATAATAAATCTGTAGAAGGGTCAATTTACATTGAAAATATTGAAAAAATGAATAGCAGGGTGTGTTACTGGATCGATACCAAACACAAATATGTGATTAAATTATTTTTGTCTGTCTGTATGTTCAGGCATCACGTGAAAACTAACGGTTCGATTTCGATGAAACTAGGTATAATTATACCTTATTATCTTGGGCATAAAATGGGATAATTTTTATCCTGGAAAAATACGTAGAAAAAAAATTTTAATTTTTCAGTTTTTACACGCGAAGACCGACATCGTCGCGGGCGGAAGCTAGTATTTCAATAATAAAAATATTCAATAACCCCGACAAAACCTATCTGTCACATAAGTACAGTATTCGGCACGTAACTTGGCAAGGTTTTGACGTAGTGGGGCAAGTTCGCGCATCGTATACTTAGTGGAACTAAAAAGTGATCACTTTTATTATTGGTCATTATACTATGGTAACGGCCATCAATTGTTGTAATCATGCCAATTTAGAAGAAAATTAAAGGCAAAAAAAGAATTCGTGAAGTTTATTAGGAGTTATAAATAAAATAAATGCATTAGAAAGTAAAAATTTATTTTAAAAATTTAAGGAAATAAATGTTTAATTTTTCAATAGTATTTTTTTATCGTTTTCGGCTTCTTTCCACCGGAAACCTAAGTTATGTAAAACCCTTCGTAGACCGCGCTCCGATCCATTAAAATCAATGTACCTACTCTTTTTTTCTAAGTTTTTCAACTGTAGGCAGGTTTTCCTTTGTAATGTGGTAATTGTGGACACAGGTTCTTACCACCAACTGGTCAAAAGAAGCGATGTCTGTGATCGGGTTCGTTTTATCCCTTTTTTCCCGGTGTCCTAATAACAGTAGGAATGCGGAATTTTTCCCTTCCTTGACTATACATCTCACTGTTCTTTCTGACATTTTAGTAGCTTCTAAGGTCCGTCTTGCATTCACTTTTTCTGTCCGAGCTTCTATCTCCATGAAACAGTAAACATCGTACACCATATTTCTGGTATATCGACATAAAACTGTATTTAATCGTCAATTTAAGCAATATAACAAAAACTAAATTTAAAATAACGATAACTCAACAGAAATTAAAAAACAAAATAAAAAAAAATTATCAACCAAAAAGGGTACAACTTTCGTGCTCGCAAGTGTATTCGGGAGCGATCGGAACGAGACACGGTGCGGGAGGCAGGGACCGAGTGCCGCACCAATGGCGCGCTCGGATCGGCGCCACGTCATGCCCCGCGTCCCGCTTTACCAACAAAGAGACCTAAATAATTGCTTTTGAGCATCAAATGACGACTCTTGCTAACTTATGTGCCGGGGATTGTAAAAACTATGTCGATAACATCAGCTTGCAAACAAAAAAATTGCATTATTTAAGTATTTAAGTTATGATGCCGCAGACAGACACACATAAACTTATGACAACCGTGTTTTTCTGTCGGGAGCTAAAAAACGACGATATCTTCGCTTAAACAACTTAAAGGAATCTTGAATATTTAAATTTATTTTTCGCGTTCTCTGTTTTTATAGTTTTGGTAACATTTCAACTATTAATCTTCTAATTGAAACCAAAACAGCTTAGCCACGTGGTATTTTGACTAACAAAAAGTACTTATCAAAACTTTAAAATTATGTAATAGTTTCAAAGCAGAGTGGAATAAAAATTTATATCAGATAGGACTTTTTTGATTTTTAACCGACTAAATAGGAGGTTATATGTTTGACTCCAACACTTATTTTTAATATATGATAAACGATTTCTCCGCCATTTTTTAAGCGATTTTAAAAATTCTATTTGTATTTGAACGAGCGCACTTCCGAGATGGTGCCATTGCGACCGTTTCTGGATCTGATAATGGGATCCCATGAAAATCGAGGAAATAATGATTTTTTTAGTACGTTTATTTATTGAAATCAAAGTCGGTTTTAATGCGCTAAAATTATTGTTTAATTATTATTGTAAAATTTGACAATTTCTTTATTTGTAGTAAGGAAAAAGGATTACAATTAAAATATCTTATGTGGTTCTGATACCTTTATGTCAGGACTGGGAGGTTTCATAAGCTCTTAAAACAATATTACTTCAATAATACCAATTGATATTGGTGGAAGACACATTATGATATATACTATAATTAAAGCTTCTTTCAGAGGTGGTCATTTAGCAACATGGAAGTAATACTGCTCTAACGGGTGCTTGCACGTTTCTATGAATTAGCATATTATTTATTAAGAATGAGTTAAAATGTCAAATTTAAAATGAATGTCTGTTCCGGTGAACATTCGTTCCTCCCGTTCAGTTTGTTTGCGAAAATTCAACATGTTTTGATGTTTTAATAAAATATTCCACGCACAATATCATACGTTTGTAGAAAATAAAAATGTTAATTTATAATATCTGATCCTGAATCATAATAACTCAGGGAATTATGTTGCGGCACGCACGTCCCCCGCACGGGCGCAGTGGGCGACGTGTGCGTGACACAGGTGCGGGCCGCCGGCGGGCATATCTATTGGATGAGATAGGGATTTTGGATGTGATAGTAAAAACCGTAAGAAATAGTGGGTGGAATAAAACCGTTAAATGAGACGTGCGCAGGTGCGACAGTCGTATACACAAGCGAGTAGTGTACAATACCTTCCTCTTTCTCCCTCACTCCACCCCGCCAATGCATAGTATATACTCATGAATCGTGTCGATTCTACATTAGCCGAAGGAACTTCGTTCCTACTTGATGTCCCACGACACCAAATTATATTTTTCTAGTTTTCTCACTGGCGATGGGAATAAAAATGAATGACAAATACTGAATGAAAAATAAGAGTGACGAATCTTGTATTCTTAAAATTTTCATTATGATACGACGTCGATTCAAGACGCGTCGGTCGAACTGATATTATTTTTGTGGTTACGTTCTTGTTGGTTTTTTAAGATTCATTTTTTGCCTATATTCGAGCATTATTTATAGCTAGTTTTTAAATAATAATCACAAGTGTTTATTGAGTGTTTCGTAACTAGCTGTTTACTCGCGACTTCGTCTGCGTAGAATAGAATCATACAAATTTTCATCCATAATAGTAATTTGTTGGTAGATTTTTACATACTACATTTGAACTCGATTTTTTTTACTATAATATGTTCATATCCATAATCAGTTCAGCGGTCTTTTTGACTTTGTAATATTAAGGTATGGATTTGCCAAGATTGACTAACTTGAACTGAGTTAAGTGCTTCTTTTTTGAAAGACTTGATTTTTTTCATTAGGTGTAAACTGTCACAGTACAAATATTGAACCGTATGGAAACTAAGCCTAATTAATTATTACACTCCTTTGAAGCAATAGGGTTGTCACGATTTTTTTTTATCTATTTAATTACGTTACAAATAATATAAGTAAGTAATGTCATGACTTTGGTTAGTCCCAGTTAAAAACATACGCTCGTGGCATTATTGAAAAAAATACGGCAACAAATAATAAATGACGTGGAGTGTATGATTTTGATAATTTTTAGCTCAGAAATAGACTGAAAAAGGACGAAGAATTATTTTGAATACAAGGGCGATGTTGCGGCAACAGCTAATTCAAATTAAACAAATTTATATCGTTTACTTGTGGAAATTTAAACTTCGTATGGAAATATTTTGTTACATACTTTGTGTAACTATTTTCAATTTAATGTATAAAAAATAATAATGCAAAAAAGACTTGTTCTCGCAGTAGCCTTCCACGTGTTGTTCTCCAAATGAATTTTTGATTTGTTGTATCCATTTCATCATTTTTTTTGGCTATAGGAAATGTAGAAGACTAATGTTTTGTTTCTCTAAATGTAACACCCAAAGCTGATAAAATCAGTGAACAAATACAGTAAGTACTGCTATTTAAATCATGCGCTTCGGCTTTACACTATACTTTTATTTTTAAATTGGCTGACCTAATCTAAATTTAAGCGAAATGTTTCATTATGTGTAATGACAACTCTATATAGATATCTTTAAAATACATTCGGATTTCCGAAGTTTGACGAATATAGCCGAAGCGCATGATTTAAATAGCACTACTGTACGTTTTAAATAGATTTGTTGGTAAATTGAAATTAAATTTCAACCTATTTTTATAAACTGCGTCGTAGTTTTATTCACCTCATCCTATTTTGTAGGTTAACACTTTAAACTAGATTTCAATTAGCAAATTGGAATCGGATTTTATTTTAGCTACTTTCAAAACTTTAGTTCCAAAAAAATTCGATGAA
>NJDC01002130.1:101042-120872 GCA_002245475.1 Calephelis virginiensis | reverse complement strand
GTGTGTGTGTGTGTGTGTGTGTTTGTGTCTGTGTGTGCGCGAGTGTGAGTATCAATTTTAACTAATTATTATTACTATTATTCTTAATTATTGTTATTTAAATTTTACATAATGATTCTATTTCTTCATAATTTTGTGTTTTGAGCCAAATAGTTAGATATGATTTACACGAATAGAGCAGCATTTGATATACATTAAGATTTTTATTAATTTTTTTTATATACATAAGCAGATATACTTTTGCATTGACGTTTCGCAAAAGTAGATTTAGTTTTTACAACGGGAGCAACTATATACGATCTACGCTTAGTTAAATTTTTGGGGTCGTATTTTAGCGATTTGTGTAATTTTAGTACCACATTAAGAATATATAGTTGTTGTACAGTTAGTACATCACATATTGTGTATAAACTAATTGTGGAAAACCAAAAAGGTTTAAAGCTCATCACTTAAAGCAGATGTCGTTGTGCTCTTTCTAGTTCCAAGAATCTCGTTTTAGTGGCACCTCCCCAGACTGAAATACAATACACCAACACAGACTGAGCCAAAGAACTTAACTTAAAGAAATAAAACTTTTAATATGTTTTTATCAGCTATGTACCTTATCGTTTTAAAAAGCCACGTCAATTTTCGGATACGAGACATCATCAGTTCTAAGTGTGCATGCCACGACAGGCGCTGATCAATTATAACCCCCAGGTATTTGGTACAACTGATTCTCAAAATTTCACTGCAAGTAAAATTACTATCACAATTGTAGTGAATTTTTAGTTTGAAATCAGGATTTGGTTGTGAAGTTTCGTACTTAGTAAAAACGAAATTTATTAACCCTAAATGTTTTTTGTATATTTAGGGTTAATAAATTTAGTTTTAGTCAATTGGCTATAGTAGATAAACCCCTGTCAGCAACTTCCCATGAATTAGCAGTAAATACTATTGCCGTGTCATCAGCGTATGAAAATATTTGCCCGTTATCTATTTTTAGGTTGCAAAGATCGTTTATATAAATTAAAAAAAGAGTTGGTCCGAGAACACTACCCTGCGGAACGCCATACGTCACTTCTGCTTTTTCATTAATGTAGTCACCTATTTTGACACATTGGGTACGATTTCTGAGATAATCAGCCATCAAAGCCAGGTTAGTTCCTCTGATACCAATTCTCTCAAGCCCATCTATAAGAATGGGGACAGAAACCGTATCAAATGCTTTTTTTATATCCAGATATACTGTGACACATTTTTTACCTCTGTCTACTTCTTTTGTGATATGCGATGTTAGTGCAGTAACAGCATCTTCAGTAGAAAGTCTCTGTCTAAAGCCAAATTGCGAGTTAGATAATATTTTGAATTTTTCTAAATAATTTATCAGTTGTACGTTTACGAATTTTTCTAAATAATTTATCAGTCGTACGTTTATTATTTTTTCCATAACTTTATATATATAGATAGTGCAGAAAGTACTGAAATAGATCTATAGTTTGAGATATTGTCTCTGTCACCAGTCTTATGGATAGGAGTAATTACCGCTTGTTTAAAGACAGAAGGGAAAACTCCCTTGTTAAAGCATTGGTTGATTAAATGGGTAATTATAGGTACAATTATATCACTTGATAATTTTAAGAATGTTGTTGGTATGTTGTCCCAGCCCGGAGATCTGTCCGATTTCAAACTTGCTAATGTGGCATACACTTCGTCATTGCTTGTTTCTAGTAAAACAAATGATGATGCTTGAGAACATCATACATTATGATGGTGTGTTTGTGCAGTATCAGGGGTGATTTTATCTGCCAAAGTTATGCCAATATTTGCGAAGTATTTATTTATAAGGTTAACCAACTCTAAAGGAGATACGCCTAAATTTAAAAGATTAGAATTTTCGATTTAACTTTGTTACGGTTAGTGATACTATTTATTGCTTTCCATAACTTCCTAGGATTATTTTTATTTATTGTTAGTTGATGTTTTTCGTATTTCCGCTTAAGTTTTTTAATTATATAGTTACAATGATTACGGTATTTTGTATATGTAATTTTTAAGATTTCATTCCCCTGATAGCCCAGATTCCCATTTTCCTTCATTTCCCAGATTCAGATTCCCCTGATACCTACATTCATATGCATTTGCTTCTTATATCAGTTTGGCAAATTGTCAACTACCATTATTTCTACAGGGCAACCAAATGAGCACTCCTTCCTAATATTTACACCAAAACTTACTTTCAGTCCCACTCTCTCTTACATAAGATAATATTATGTAGTCATACTGTAATGCTCTAATTAAATGAATATTACACATTATAATACATTACCACATTGTGCTATAACAATATGAACATTTGCACATTGTGTCTAATAGGGCAATAATAATGTGTATTTAAAAAAAATGTTAAACCTATTGTGCCTGGTATGCTTATGTGTCCTTGTCCAACATCCAAATCCACAAATATGGGCCTTCTTTCCATCCGGACAGCATAATTCAAAAGTATCCTTGTTAGAGTTGACTTTCCAACGTCTCCTGGACCAACCACCATTGTCACAGGGCCTCTAGTGTTCTCTTGCTCCGCCGCTACTCTCTGCTGTTCTAGGGCGGCATGTACATTCAAATATACCACCTAAAACACATATTCAAATACTGATACCATAAATAAATCACACATTAACAATCAACAAATATATACATATATGGTCTAATCATCAGAACATTGTTTTAAAATACCAGATTTAATACCTTGATAGTCATAAAGAAATAGAAAAACAAGTAGGTAGTATCAACTTAAATCTAGGAGTACCTTTGTCTATGTTTATTAATAAGACAGTAGGACTAAATCAATTTACTAAGCATTGGTGGTGATTCAAAAACTAAACTTGTTCTTTTTCAAATGAGGCAAAAACAAAAGAGATGGAACATTTTAGACATGTCAGATTAGTCCAGGCTTGTCAAATTATGATATTTTTAATCAACATTTTCCAAATGACAGATTAAACATCTATAGAAATGTAGTGTACAGACTAAACTGACAGTACTAAAAGTGGTTTGTCTCTTTCTAGCACTATCATTGAAAGAAGATAGCGATAACTCCAATTTAGTTTAGTGAGTGCGCAACAAAGTTACCACCAATGTCTGCCAGGTAACTTCATATTCAAATTTACAACAAACCTTTTACTGTCTCAACTGTATTTTACACAAGTACCTAGAAGAGGTGAAGCAATGATTTAGGACAAATTGAGCATTATCTCAGAAATAGCTTTATTTTTAAAAACTCCACAAAATATATTTAAAAATTCTCTCTTTTCTTCCTGAAGAAATTAGTTCAGAAAATTTTCCGGTCCAAGCTTAATATATTATTCATATGGTCCCTTTAAACAGATTTTGATGCTCTTCTAGGGGAGAGGGAAGCAGCTGCCCCTCTGCCCGTACCTGGTTACGCCTATGATGTATTATGTTGTAATCTAAATATTTTATTGCAGAAAATTTTGTAAATAATTAAGATATTAAAGTACAATTCTAGTTACAATTTGAATGGCTTATATACTCTTACCATTGGAGTTTCTTTGGCTACATAACTAACTTCTGTACGGCCACGTAATTCAACTGTACAGCCATGCCATGTAAATACAGCAACCTTCGCCCCAGTGTGAAACTCATAGGGTTTCCCTTTCACAAGTTCTGTACCAAACAACTCGGCGTAACCACTTTTAACCTATTAAGCATTGAAAAATTAATTAAATATTGTTGAAAAAAATTAAAAATCGATCATTTAATTCATTTTAAAGTACATACTTCCAAAACAACTTTTTCGTTTCTAGATTCTACTTCAAACCTAAGTTCTGAATCGGGATCGAGTTTAAACTCTTGTAACTGCACTTCAGTCATAGTGAAAATAAGACAAACCCAATGAAAAGAAATCTTTAAGTTAACAATTTAAAAATGTTATCTCAGCACATTTCAAATAATATCAAAATTAATCATGAGAAATGCTAGGATATTGTTTTGGCGTTTGTTTGTTCGACTGGTTTTGACTTTTCCTGACAGTTGACACTACCCTTGTCAGCCTAGTGTTGCTAGCACCAGATTTGCGACATGTGACATCTTAAAAATAACAATTTCGCAAGAAAAGTAAGATTACAACAGTTTTTTTGCGCCTTCGTGAATGAAGGTGGTCGTATTTTTTTCATTACTATTGAATTGTGTGTTTATATTGAGTGAAATTTATTGATTTGGGTGGGAATTAGATTAATTTTGTTCAGTGAAAATGGACAAATGAAATAATCACATGAAGAAATTAGTGTATCGTCTATGTCCTTGCTGCCATCAAATCTCACTAGATCAGCTCGAGTAACGGAGCCACCGCTTTACTGAAGACCCTGATCAGACATGACTTTGTACAAAGTATGACTGTATAGGAATTAACTAACTTGACATTGGCAAAGTAATTATTGTAAAAAAACAGTAATATTTATAATATATAAATAAAAAGATTAATTTGAAGTAAAGCCTGAACCTGACTGAACCGATGGACCAATTTTGATAATTATTTATTTAACTGTGTTAATTATTTTTATCAGAAGGAGGTTTCTAATAAATGAATCAAAATCAAACAAAAACAGTGTATATGTCATGAAACTATATTAATATTTAATAGAGGTTGTACTTCTAACAAAGATGTGTAATTTCTAAGAAGGTTACAGATTTTTTTGTAGACGAGTCTGGACGTTTAATATTTAAGTGTTATCGGTTTAATACTTAAAGCGTTTACCTCATCCCGACGATTCATAGAAACCCTTTCGTATGGCAAATCCATGGACGTAATGTTTATAATATTCAGTCTCTCATGAGACAGACCATTCAGCGACGATGGTCGAATGTCCTCCAATTCACTTTGTTTGTTCACAGGCAATGAATGAAAATTACATAAATCATGATCAAATAGAATCTTAGATCACTTCTCAATGCTCGAAGTCAAGTCTTGAAGCTCGAAATGATATGAACCCTCCCTATTAAAACAAGAATTTCCCTCGTTCAAACTGCTGATTATGTATCTCAGTTGCCAACTCAAAATAGAGAAGTGTGCATCAAATGACGTCATTTGTGTTTGCTATCTCTAATATATTTCTTTTGGTCACTGGATATAGCAAATATAAAACACGTCATTTGACCAGCTGCCAGGGGGCTGACTATGTATCTCAGTTGCCAACTAAAACGGAAAAGTGTACATCATGTTACAGTCATCCGTACATGTACACAAAGTGTCATTTGTGTTTGTTATCTCTATTGTATTTCTGTTGATCACTGGACTTAGCAAATATAAAACTCTTAAGCCCTCGGGTGCTTATTATGCATCTCAGTTGCCAACTCAAAATGAAAGAGTGTACATTAAATAGCTGTCAAAAGACGTGTTTTATATTTGCTATCAACATAAATACAATAAATATATGTATCCCCCCAGCGGGACTATTCTACCTACCAACCTATCTTTTTAGTGATGATCACTGGGTGGAGTGTACATCAAATAGCTGTCAAATGACGTGCTTCATACTTGCTACGTCAATTGTATTTCTTTCGGTCACTAGAGATAGCAAATATAAAAAAACGTCATTTGACAGCTTTTTGATATACACTTTACCCAGTAATCATCACTAAAAAGATACGGAATCAGGAGGCAGAAACATAGGTACTAATATTCCTGTTTCTATGATTCATACGGAAGACGTGGCAGCATGACCTAAGGATCTTAGACGACCCCAGAAAGGGGCAAATTAATGTTGGAGAATTGTTCTGTGAAATTAAGAGTTTTGGCGCCATCGTGAATGAAGATGGTCGTATTTTTTTCACAATTATTGAATTTAGTGTAAAAGATGAGTAAAATTGGTTAATTTAGGTGGGAATTAGTTTAATTTTGTTCAGTGAAAGTGCACTAATGAAATAATCATGAAGAAATTAGTGTAACGTCAATTTCCTCGCTGCCGCCAAATCTCATAGACGAGCTTGTGTAACGAAACCACCATTTTACTCAAGACCAGACATGACTTTGTAAATTAGTGACTAATGACTGAAATAAAGAATGAATACGGAAGACATGAATTGAAAATATACAGCAAGAAAAAGATATTTTATTAAAACGGAAGACGTAGCTGTATGGACTCAGATCCTTTGCTTTTCCCCAACTGGGATAAAATTAAAAAACAACAATCTGTGAAATTAACTTTTAAAAAAATGTAGCAAACGTTTCGATTTTTCATTTTCATCGAAATATAAAGGAACATACGAGTTTGCATTTTTTTATTCATTTTGCTTTAATATTTAGATATTAAGAAAATAATACGTTATTATCGATTAAACAATCAATAAACAGTTTAGGTACATACTACCTGAGATTAAATATTGTAGAATAATACAATATAATTCTGTTCGTTATGATTTCTAACATTTTGCACTATCGAAACGCACAACGACAAAATATTTCAAAAACATGGGTCTCAATTTTCTGTTTATTTACGAATTACGATGTATTTGAGACTAAGTTCTAAAAAATAAATAGCTGTTTAACAAAACGAAGTTCGGGTATTGTTACCTTAAAAACATTAAAAATGGAAAGTTCGTTTTTTGAATATCGTAATCAATCAGATGAATCTTCTTCTGAAATAATTGATAATAGTGTTATAGAAGAATCATTTGTTGTAAAGACTCCTGGCAAAAAGAATCAAACTGTATTCGTGCCCGAATCAGATGACTCAACAGAAGGTAATTATTAATTAATACTTACAAACCTCTGGAGATCATAGGATTCTTCCCTAGCTACTTTCTGTAATATCTAGATTTTTTTTTACATTCGGTCTCATTTTTTACTGTGTGTTTTGTTTTTCTAAAACAATATTTTTTTCTGTAGATGAATCTGTCGAGGATGAATTAGACAATGTCGCTGTTAAAACTGCTGCAAAGCGAAGCAGTCAAAATCATGTTATAGTTAGTAGTGACGATGGTATGCACAAATAGTCATTTTATTATTTCACTTATATTATACTGTTTAAATTGTACTTTTATGTATAGTATTACTATGTACTTTTCAGTTAAAAAGTTTTAAATTACAATAATATTGTGAAACCTAAATTTCTGCAGATACTAAACTTTATTCGTTTCAAAATGTTTCCCATGTTGGCTTGGGACCCTTTTCTAGAAAAGACAATCTGTCTCCACGTCAAGCAGGTTAAAAGATATGAGCATAGGTTAGATAGGTCATTGATACCAGAACCTCTGGTAGAATAACGAGTAGACTTGCACACATTCCCACACTTGGACTCTGGGCAGTTATAGAATCTGTGAAATGTATAGGGAACAGTATCCCTTACCATCAGAAGACACCTGTTTTTAATATACAAAAATAGTATGTACCTAATTTATTTATCTTATCTAGGGAATTTATTCACAATAGAAGGAAATTTTTAAAGATTTTCTTGTTTATAATTCTTAATATTTTTACACTCTTTAATGGGCTTGTCAATTAAACAATTTAAATTAATTGTTTTGAACAGATAATAGATTAAAAGAGATTACGAGAAGAGAGTCTGAAGGACCACCTACCAAGTTTGTACCAAGTTCTTCAGAAGACGAAGGTTAGTTTGAGATATTATTGTATGATTATTCTTTTCATCCATTTTTTCATATCTATAACTTGTTACAGTAGTGTACAAATTTAAAAAGAAACATTGATAAGTAAGATTTTATTTTTGTAAAACTTATAAGATTTGTAAATCTGGAATGATTGAATTGTAGTTTGATAAATAATTACAGTTCTTAACCATTTAGTACTTTTGCTGCTTACCCTCATATTATACACTATTCCATTAAATTGACATTTTCCACTTGAAACTCTCACCTCTCTCAACTCTCACTTTTAAATTATTCAAAATTGTAAAACTAAAATTTGAATGATTGAATTGTAGTTCGATATTAGTAGTTTTGCTGCTTACCCTCATTTTATATACTATTAAAACTCTCACCTTACTTTTAGATTGTTCAAAATTGAAAAATTAAAATTTGCCTAGATTGTAAATAATAATTATTTATAATACACCTAAGTGTTTTTTTTTTGTTCATAATAAGGAAACAACTATTTTTTTTACTATAAATGAAGTATTTTTCAATATTAGAAGGGTTCTCATTAAAACGGAAGAGTGATGGTTTGTATTTGCTAACTGGCCTTTAAAATATACAGTTTCATAATGGAAAGAGGGATTTACTTTCACTTATTTATTATAATTATTTGTAAGCTGTGAAACTACGGGACCAATTTTAAAGACCATTATAAAGAAATGTTATTGTTATGTTGTTTGTTTGTTGTTATGCCTTATGTAGCTATGTTTTAGGTACCCAGAAGTAACATTAGATCTTGTTTCATCAAAATCGATTTATTAAAAAGACAAGTATAGACGTAGGGCAGTTGTTATAACTATGCAGAAGTAGTTAAGTATTAGATTGTAATCTCTTTTGTCATAATTCATGTGACATGATTAGGTGTCATTTCAATACCAAGATGATGCTCCTCATGCTTGATGACTAGTTATATTATCATTGAAAGGAACCATAATATCTGAACTTTACTTTAATTTTGTTTAATTTTTATTTACTAGGTCAAATATCACCTGAAATGATACCAAAGCGTCGGAAAAAATCATCAAGACTGTCTGAATCATTTATTGGTAGAAAAACGAAGAAAAGGATATTCCTTTTGGATTCAGATACTGACAACTCTATTGTCATAGAGCATAATAAAAATAAAAAAATGCCATGTCTTAAAGATACACCGGCTAAACATGATCTGAAAAGGCGTGTATTAGATTTAAAAAATATGAGTATTGGTAGTACTGATTATGATAATCAGGAAAGTGACTATGACAAAAATAATGAATCTTTAGACAATGTTTCTCCTCAGAAACAGTCTATACAAAGTAATAAAAGTGGAGAGTCAACAGATTATGAATACAGTAATGATGAAAATGATATAGAACCAGCGGAAATATCTAAAAATCGTCTTACAAAATTTACTGTTGGTGATAGTGGAGAATCCACAGAGTATGACAGAAGTGAAGATGAAAATGAAAATGATTTAAAAACTTCTAAAGAAAATATTAATTCTAGTATTGAAATTGATGAATCTACAGTACACAAAAACGGTCAAGTAAAAGTAGATACAGCCAATAAAGAAATTATCAATGAAGGTGAACTTGATGTTAATGACGAAAATCATGAAGTAACAAATGAAAGTGATGAAATTAGTGAAGAAAAGGACAAAGATGACAGTGATGATAAGGATGAAGATGAACTCGATGATCATGATGATCATTTAGTGATGTCTAGAGCAACTCGCATGAGCATTTTGGGTATAATGCCTAAGAACAATGAAAGTGATGAATCTGATTTTATACAGTCTGATGATGTGAGTTATAATTTCCATTGAATAGTACAATGTTATTTAACATATTTTTCTTTAAATCTGACATATATTTTTAATTTGATGTTAACCATCTTCAAAAAGATTTTAATTGTTTTTGCTCTTAGAATACCTGTTAATTAAGAAGGTAAAAGTATTCACCATTACGTGCTTCCTTTCGTTTTCAATTCTTATGACTAGAAAAGGTACTGACTCCTGTGAAGTAATTTTTGTTATTGGATAAGGCATGGAACAAGCACAATGCTCCCTTGATGGTAAGAGACAACTATGACCATAATGACACCGTGACCTATGTATTGGGTGCGTTGCTTTTGTAGCCGGGGTGTTATTCCAAATGTTCAAATTTTCTTTCCTATCCTAGAAAACATTATGGTACAAACTTATTCTGGCAGCAGATATAAGTAGTAGAGGTTTCGTACTCAAGTCATTTGGCGCACAACAATCTAACACTAATAGTCTTGTTCGAAATGACCTATTTAACCTAGGTTTGCTTTGTAAAAGCTGCTAGACAGGGAGTCAGGTGGTCTATTCTGAACATAACATGGAATGTTTATATTTTATTGTGCTAATTTTAAAAATCATTTCAGTCCAACCAAATCTGTAAATCCAGTTCAATTGAAAGTTTACCTGAAGTCAGTATTAGATGTGATAAAACTCCTGAAAAGTCCACTGCAAATTCTAGTCGAATAACTTGTTCTCCATTCTCAAGCCCTTTACATGACATTAGTAATCATATGAATATATCTAATAATAGAGAACCAATAAATAAAACTACTGATGAAGTTTGTGATTTAACTCACCTGGACACTAGGAATAATCTGAATAAATCTACTAATAGAGAACCAATAAATAAAACTGCTGATGAAGTTTGTGATTTAACACATCTGGACAATCTGGAATTTTATAGAAATAATTTTAATAGATCTGTAAATAAGGGTAGCAACATGTCCCATAATAAAGAGAATCAATCTCCTGACAATATTTGTGATTTAACAAATTTAGATATGGATGATTTTACAAGTAAAATTAAGAAGAAGTTAAATAGTGTCAATAAACCAAAAAGTATAGAGACAGTAATAGATGATGATATTACAATTATAGACAATAAAGAGGAAGTTATTGCACTGAGCAGTGATGATGAAGATGATGAGGTTAGTTACTTAGTTTATTGTACTATTGTTGTTATCTGATCTATTGTAACAGTTTTTTAATTATCTCAGTACAATCCACTGCTGCCTACCTGTTTATTAAAATCGCAATTTGTCCACTTTAATCCAATTTGGTGTGTATCCAATTCGTTATTGTAATATTAATGGTGTAATAGTTTGTATGCTGGACTATTATTTCATAAGTCATGGGCTTGAGATATTTGTCTATGGTCTTTACAAAAAATAGGTTCACCTATCAATAGTTGATCTGGAGCGGATGCATTCAATAGTTTGATTCAGATAGATTATTTCTTAATGCTTTCTTATGGAGTTAATGTATATAACTGTGGCTGAATTTGAAGAAATAAACGTAAAATCACCCTCATTGATAGATGTTGCTCTAGCCTTCAAAAAAGGTTGTGGGCAACTTTCCAATGTTTATTTGTGTGTTTATTAAAACACCAAATCCGGACTATATAAATTCACTACTACAGTGAGAATTAAGATATCTAATGAATATCTGGTATAGTTACATTTTTACTAAGCATCTTTAAAACGGAAGAGGTTATGAAATCATTTATATCCTTGATCTTTTTGGAATGTTTATTATGCTCTCACCCCTCGAATGGAATTTTGATTTTTTCGTAAGATAGGCCATGTATTTGAAGATGATTTATTACCATATGCATTACATTAATTAAAACTATATCACATTATATAGATATTTAGGGTTGCGTATTTACATGTACTAGTGGTCGCCTTTTGGTAGAGAAATTCGACCATAATAAAATTTAATATCTTGTTGATAAGAAATTCATCCGCCATCTTCATTTCTCAAGACCAACTACTTTGTTTCCAAATGCATGGTAGTGTGGGTAACGTTTTATTTATTGATTTAATGTACTTTATAAGCATTATTATTGAAAAATATTAGCGCTCTGCACTTCTGCTACACATAAAATATAAGTGTGCCAAATTTTATGCTCCTCCGTCAGTGCAATTTTCGTAAAAATGGGTCCAAATTTTTTTCTTCACGTGCCTAGATCACGTGGTAAGGAACATGTTTGATTTTATTCCTTTAAAATGTTTATTTATACCGAAACCCGACATAATCACTTATACAATAGCCTACCGGTTTCGCTTATGATCGGTTTCTGGCCCTGATGATGCTGTCATAAGCGAAACCGGTAGGCTGTTGATAAAATAATAAATTATAAGTGATACGTTAAACTGTATAAGTGTTTCTTCATTTAAAAATATGGATAGTAATTACTGCACGTTCGGCCTGTACTACAGGCTTATTTCGAAAGACTTCAACTTATTTTTAATTCTTCAAGTTGTTTGAATAGTACAGACGCAATAGAAGAATTTCTAGCATAAACTGAAACGCTTGATTATTTAAAAGATAGCTTTAAGGAAACATTACACAAAATTAATAATTTAAAATTATCGATAAATTCCGATCATACTCCTAGTTTTCACTCTCAGTAGGGTTACTCTTGGATCTCGATATCATGCGAATTGGGAATTGGAATCCTTTACGTCACTTTGGGTACTTTTGAACACAGTATTAACGGATTATTAACATTTAAAAGTTAAGAATTTGCCGGTATTGTGTTCAAGAGTATCTACCTACCTAAAATGACATACTCGATTCCAATTTCCAATACTGTATCAATCGAGCTTCAAGAGTAGCCCTACTGATCGCATTTGGAAAATTATTTTGTCTTATAAAACGACATATCACGAAATTAAAGCCATCATCTTCACAGTGTCAGATATTAAAATCTCTTCTTCAACCTGATAAGCCTAAACCACGGCTGATTTTATTCTGTTTCAAAATACAGTCCTTTGCAATCCAAAACTAAATGATTCCGAAATGTTATATTATCACGTAAAAACGGGCAAAGTTAAAAATGCTTATGCCGGTCTGAATATTTGTGGTGAAAATTACATGCTAGTTTTCAACAATCTTATTGCAAAATATTAAAACAAAACACTGCACGCTACATCATATCTCGATAATATTTTTAAACTAGAACCAAATAGTAACGCAACCGCTGCAAAGTTAAAAAAATAAATTAAAATAAAATGTTTGTTTTGTTTCCGCGCTAACAAAAAAAAATAATATCCATAATTTATGTGATTTTACTTTATTATACATTACAATGAAAAGGTTAGATCCAGAAACCGCCCGCGAGTTCGATATGAGGGAGAAAGATAATAAACACCTGCTTTCATTCGAACGCGAACGCCTCGTGCGAGAACAATTGTAAACATGAGAATATTGTAACTAAACCGTAACCATAAAATTGTAACTCGAAATCGTCTTGTAAAATCTATAACAATTGACATCTTACCATGCTTTATTTTAATATTAACTAGTGGTCCGCCCCGGCTTCGCACAGTTATGAAATATACATATAAACCTTCCCCTTCAATCACTTTATTTATTTAAAAAAAACCGCATCAAAATCCGTTGCATAGTTTTAAAGATTTAAGCATACAAAGGGACACAGGGACAGAGGAAGCGACTTTGTTTTATACTATGTAGTGATTAAAAAAAACCGCATCAAAATCCGTTGTCTAGTTTTAAAGATTTAAACGTACAAAGGGACAGAGGAAGCGACTTTGTTTTATACTATGTAGTGATAATGTTACGTCCACCGAGCATAGATCTGAAAACGGTACACTTCATACATGCATCGGTTCACGCACCAGTGGGACGATCATACGTAGCTGCGACTGTACCGGCGGCGGCCACGTCTAGTCGGTCTAGTGACGTCACGCTGCGACAAATGACCGCCAGCGCCATCGTTTCGTTGTGATAACATTCACAAATCGCACGCTTACCTATTGCTGACAAAATAAAAAAAAAACGACGGGTTGCACTCCGGGAGTGCCGGCAGAAGTGAAAACTTGAATATTAATGTTGTGCATTTTTGATATTTTAGAATGGTTTGAGAATAATTTTGCACGAATTGCTGTAATAATTATCAGAATGAAAGTACTATCATTTATGTGGTAGAATACAATATTCATTTATTGCGCTATCGTACACAAACATGACCACACGAACATTCGCGCAAGCGCCCTGCGCCGTCTCACGAATTTTCGATCAGGTCACGTGTCCGGACGCGAGTTTAGAAGTTTTTACCCATTCCAAAAAAAAATGCGCAACGCTGCTATAAAAGTTTTTACTTCGAAAACGCTGTTACTTGGCTGTTTATCACAGCATCAGCGCAACCGCGAATTATGTGTACCACGTATGTGTACCAGACTCGACAAGCGTAGTTGACTTGTTTCCGCCCGTTTGTATAAAGACAGAATACTGTATATTATATTACGTTGCCGTAATGCATAAAAGTGAATTTAAATATCTACTATCTTTTATCGTTTTAGATAAAAAACTAATATTATCGCCTCTGTGGTCTAGCGGTCCGACGTCGGACTTGACTTCTAGAGGTCCCGAGTTCGATTTGGGTTAGGGCAACAAAAAAATTAGAAACTATATTAAGTTTCTCATAAAGTAATGTTTCCCCGGGATTGGATATGTGTCCGGTTGGCGATAGCCTTGCCACCTATAACATTGTGGGACTGAGTGTCTTCGGCTAGTCGTGGGTGCTCTGGTTGTGTCTCGAGGATGTGGGCGTGAAGATACTTTACTTTAAAAAGCGATAGACACAGTTAACGTTAGGTTGTTTCTTTGGCAAATGGCTTAAGCTTTTTTACATCATTCAGATATTTGTGGATTCTTAAAATAATGGAACAACATCAAATGCTAAATTCGGTTTATTATATTAGCCGTGTAAGTTCAAATGTTACAAAAAATTGTTAGTTGTATTTATTATCAGAATCGGCGAAATTAAAAATAGGCATGTCTATTCGAAGTTTCTAGGTTACATAGAATCAATTGCTCAGTTATAAAATATACCTATAAATATTATACCACAAGACCCTAGACATGAAACTCGCATGGACAATAAACATAATTTAAAAAGAAGATAAATTTGGTTAGAAGATAGATTTTGACGTATTTTTTAAATTGCTTGTGGTGTCTTCTATTACTCAATAAAGTTTTAGTTTGATTACTATGTTTAACATTTTTTTCGTAATTTTGAAGTAGGTATAAAATAAATTGCTATAAAAGTAAAATCATTTGTCTAAAATGAGTTTCGAAATTACATGTTTATCTTTCTGTTTTATAGTGACTAATTGTTTATTTGTGGCACTTTACAATACACACCCAGTGATGCTAATACAAGCTTCATTTGAAAAGTTTGAAATAAACTTCATTTTTTACTTACGTACTTGTGGGTAGTTTTGAATTATTATTCAGTGAAATGTAATTTATGTAAATTTTAACGTTTGTTGAGTGTGATTTGTCGTGTTTATTCTAATTTGTAGCGTTCAAAAAGTGGTATTTGATGGTATTTTGTAGAAAAAATGGCAAAAGTGGTAAGTAGTAAACAAACTTTTATACATGCGCAGGTGATTTAATAATCAAAAGTCCGAAACGTATCAATCGTCCGTTGCGTGATGTTAAAAAACCTCCAATATAATTCTATGTTAAATTTCAAAAAGTTTTTTTCATTTAAGTATATGCTAATATTCAGGTCTAAACTAACGCTTCACGTTTACTTAGCAGTAGAAATAATTAAAAAAACATTGTGCACAACAGTTTATTCTTGCTTAATTTTAATTTTATTAGAACGAAATTATTATTTGAAATGGTTGTGTTTGAAGTTTGTCTGTATTATTTGTAGTTTTTCGAATGGTTAGAATTACTTTAGGCGTATCAATTTCTGATTGTGGAACGTATTTGATTATGAATTGGTTGACTTAACTCAAAATTAAACTGAGAACATCATAATTTTTAAGCAAATATTAAGTTGAGACGACCTGAGCTCTTTATTCAGTTCCTAGAAACAATAGGTTTTGTGGAAAACATGTAAATAAGCAAATCTATGATTTTAAGGGCCGATCCTCAATGATTGAAATAGCAGTTAGCATATTTGTCAACTCCATCGACTACCAGTGATACACTCAAGGCACTCAAACAATCACGGCCAATGACTTACGTTAGAAAATTAAAAAAACGCATTTTCAGTTGCCCGACCAGGGAAACGAACCTCCTCACGTAGGTAGTCAAAGGCAAGACCGGACCATTAACCATTATTTATTAAATAACTCTGACCCCGCGACTTCGTAGTCTAAGTGACTCCTTATTACATCAACTACCTTCCATTGAAAGTTCCGTCAATAGTGGTCCAGCCGTTTCAGAGATTAGCTCTAACAAATAAACATACCAACATACGGGTAGACGGACTACCAAAATTGTCAATAATGTTATTTTGGTATATACATTCTTATAGGTACCTATAGTCAAAAGCGGTTATTTTAATACTCTTATTACAAACAAAATTTTATTTATTTGTATAGATAGTAAAACCGTCGTCGCTGAGGATCATTTGAAGTATCTACTCGTATAAGTTAGTATAGTATATTTGAAGTACTTGTATTGTATTCTATTTTGTAGCTCTCAGGCTTATATCACATTGCCACGTATACCGCACCGGTGTGCGGCAATGTAGATTTTTAGTTCAGTTTTTTTCTGTAGCAGTTCTTGTATACACATCAAGATTTTTTAGTATCCAGTATCCATCACAGGACACCAAAGAGGTGTGGCACCGCAAGTCGCACTGGTGTGCAGTGAGTGTAATATCCGCCTAAGGGCGTGTTCAGACGACCCGCGCCGAGCACGCACACGCGTTGAGCCCTTCCTAGACCCGCGCTCAGTACGCGTAATGCATCACGCATGCCTCGTACCCGCTTCTACTACTAGTGACAGCCAATACAACACTAGCTGAAGTGCGGGCGCAAGGCGTGTGCTGCGAGTGCGCGGGGTGCGCGTGTGGCATGCGCGAAACGGAGGCGAGACGGGCGCTTGACGGGCGCGTGGCCTGCGTGGCGTGAGCGAATTGATTTGGTTAATGCAATTTGAGAATATTGGTGTGACAATAGGGCTCAAATTATGTCGAAAATAAATTAAAGCGTGTTCGACGCGGGTGATGGCAAGTGTGGCGTGTGCTTGGCGTGCTTGTGTCGTCTGAACGCAGCCTTAGACAGTTACGGCTTGGCTGGAAAAACGCGAAATACATGCACCCGTTCGTCACAAAATGTATGCGATATTTATGCACAAATGAGTTAATGCCATAGGTACAGCATTATCTACCAATCAGCCAGTAGGTATTCGATATTCAAGTATTTTTTTAATTTAGGTAAGAGCTAGAAGTAAAAGTAAGTCGCCAAATTTAAAGAAATCACCAAAGCAAGAAGATGTAAGCATTAAACGAGTGGACAGTAACATAAGACAGTTCCTGCTGCCGGCCAGCTACCCGAACCAAGTAATGTACGTCAAGAAACATGTCAGAGAGAACGAACTGAGCAAGCTGAATGGCTTGAGAGAGGACCTGCAGAATATTAAGGTATTATCATTAACTATTTTTGCATACATATATATCTTTACGCCAAGTTCTATGCCGGTTAGGCAGAGTGTTGAGTCATGATTCCACATAAGCTTCCTAAGCTTTGCTCCACATTCATTACTCTTTTCAAATCAACACGATGTCGCTTTCGGACGTGATAAATCAACCTAAGTAAATGTTTTTGCAATATTAGGCATGTTTTTTTACGATAATAGGACACGACCGTTACTCGGACGGCGCAGGTAGAATGTGTATAATAAGTGCGGCGAGAGCTGTGTTAGTTGCGAAAAAAATATTAAAGTTTGTATTTATAGATCTTCTGAGCTGAACGGACGTGCCTCCACCATTGCAATAACGCATACGAATATATTTATAACTAGTATCACATTGCATTAACAGCTACTAACAGGTCGTTTGATAAAAACAGTTTTTCCCATTTCCTCTGCAATTTTTTGCAGTTTTTCGTTGCATAAGAATCTCCTCCTGAGAACAACTAATACAAAAAAGGGTAGCAGTTTGGAATGCACTATCAACATATTTGTATGTTTTAGAGGGTATTTCATAATATATGAAACTAGCTGGTGCCCGCGGCATTGCCCGCGTGATCCCACTGGAACATTTTTATATGGATAAAAACTATGCTATGTATTTATCCTAATTACCCTCTATATGTGTACCAAATTTCATGAAAATCGATTCAGCAGTATTTGCGTGAAGGAGTATCAAACAAACAAACAAACAGACAATTTTTCGCATTTATAATATTCTAATAAGAATTTTTTGCTTGTTTGTTTTCTTATCATGATCCTAGCATTTATCCGAAATGTGATTTAATTGTAGTGGAAAGCCAGGGTATATTTTCCTACTTCGTTCGATTTTTTACTTTCATAATAGCGAGTCCATTGGAACATATGTGATGTTCCACGACGTCTAGCCAGGCAGCGTTTATTCGGTGTTGGGTTTCTGTTAACTTTGCGTTTGTTATCTTCTTTAAAACTGTAAAAATAATGTTGCCAGCGTTGCTAGGATCGGCCTCTTTGTTTGTTTTAGTACACTGTGAAAAAATATATTTAGCATTAATTATAAGTTGTAAATAGCTTGTATTGATTGCAGTACTTATTGGACAACATGGATGTGAATACCTTACCGGACGGCGGGGTTAAACTCATAGAACGGTTGTCCGAGCTGGAGGCCCAGGTGCGCCATCAGGGGGACAAGGTAGCCAACATGGTCGTGGAGCCTGGTAATATACCTCAGTTTTTTTATGAACTTGTGACCTTTGTCTTACACTGACATTCTTTTCTTATATGAAAAACCGGCGAACAAGCCCCTTGGTCTCTCTGCCAATTGAGCTACTACGGATTAAGTCCATACATTGATATTTTTAATTACTTCGTGATATTGATACCGATGGTTCGGTAACGTGGATAGAATGGCAGATGAGAGATTGACAAAGCAGATATACAATGCGAATGTGGATGGATATAGGTTCCCGGGGAGACCAAGGTTGATATTGCATGGGCAAGTTGCTCGGGTTATATCCGAGGGTTATGCCAAGAGTCTCCGAAACCGGTGTGTTTGTATAAAAATTGTGATGAATATGGGGGAAGTTAAGCAAGTCTGCAAAAAAAGTGTCATTTCGCACTCAATACTCTCTGCCTACTCTCTGCCTAAGGGACTTGGCGTGAATGTAATATGTAAGATTAGAATGTATAATATGTATATGTGTATATGTGTAATATGTATATGTAGCTACCATTAATTAGTCATATGGGGAGGAAAGGGGCCGATCAAAACTCATCCGACTTGTTTTGGGGAGAGGAAAAAGAAAAAAGACTTCAAGGAACAGATTAAAATTGCGAGAAAATGGTATTGAATTATGTTTTACAATAAAATATGTCCAAATCTTCGTACACAATAATATTTAACAAGTTCCGGTGTTGGTCCGGTACCTGTATTTTTTTTATCGGTACCTTTATTTATTTCGGTGTTAGTATTAATATATCTTATATTAATATATGAGATTATGTTAAAATTAATTCGGGTATAATCTGTCTAAAGATGCTAATTATAAATATATTAGATAAAAATAATCGCCCCTGTGATCCAGCGGTCTGGCGTCGCACTTCACTTTTTGGGGGTCGATTCCTGGGTCGGGCAATAAAAAAATAGGAAATGTATATTTTTAATTTTCTAATAAAAATAACGTTGCTCGGGATTGGATATGTGCCCGGTTGGCGATAGGCTTGCCACCTGTCACATTATGGGACTCAGTGTCTTCGGCTAGTCGTGGGTGCCCTGGTTTTACCCTACATACCATTTCAGGGATATAAGCGTGAATACTACTTTATATAAAAAATGTATTTAATTCTTTTCTTATACCAGTGTTTATTATGATAAATGTGATTATATATTCGAGCTTATATATTGTATCCATAGATAGTCCTACTCAGGAAGACATAGATAATGACGGCTTCGACAAAGAAAATAAGGGATTGTCGTGGGAGGATATCCAGAAAGCCAGTAATCAAGTTCAACCCAGGATGTTTGGCAAACAAGGTGAGATTATAAAAATATATCTTTATAAGCAGTTTACGTTTGACTACGTCCGCATATAATAGATTTTGAAAGTTTTATCCCCCTATACATTTGGGGTTGTTTATTAAAAAAATATGCATACCAAATTTCATCAAGATCGGTCCAGCAGTTTAGGCGTAAAAGCTGTCTAAAATGGGTATGGAAGTAT
>NJDC01002130.1:49008-71719 GCA_002245475.1 Calephelis virginiensis | reverse complement strand
CTTGATCAGGGAAAAAAATGTGAAATAGTGAGGGATAATGTTCACAACACAGGCTTTAATTGACGATAAAATCCTGTCGATTTTTTGTTGATCAGTTTGTAAACTTTCAAATACTGTTACTAACTACATTTTGATGCGTGGCTTGAGTGTAGAAAATTGTGATCGGGAAAAAAATGTGAAATAGTGAGGGACAATGTTCATAACATAGACTTTATTTGACGATAACATCCTGCCGATTTTTTGTTGATCAGTTTGTAAGCTTGCAAATACTGTTTCTGTAGTATTCTGATGACTTAAATGTAGTATGTTAAGAGTGAAGCCAACATAAGGAATTATAAGATGAACATCAAACGAAGATCTTATTTGGGAGACATCCAAGTAATAATGAGTTTATGCCACTTTGATATTCTTCATTGGCGTTAGTATACTCGAGCGTACCGTCTATTTAATATTGTGATACATCTAGTGTCGGTACCGGTAAAAGGAATGCCTAGCGCAATCTGGCACGAAAAAAAGGTTCCAGAATACTACTGTTAGGGTAACAATTAGTATTTTGAGGTTGGGCTATGTCGCTTGTCATTGTTTACAACCTTATCCACCGTCAGCCGAACTTTTTTATGAATAGACTTCCCCAGACAATTGGAATAATAGACGAAGAGTAAATGAATCTTGTGTATACTTATGTCGTAAAGGTCGGTACTTGGTAGGTATCTTAGTAACAGTTGATAAATAAATAATTTCAAACATATCACATCCAGACGTTAGCCAACGGTATCGCTGGTGGTAGTTTTACGGTAGACGGGGTAAATTTAACTATAGTTTTAAAATGTTTGGTAATAAATAGTAATAGTATACCTATGTAATTACTTAAATAATATTTTTTATAAATATTAAAATATTTGCACACCAAAATATGGTAGAATATGTTGATATACTTAAATATTTTTGTAACGTCTCATTTACACACATATTCCGCAAATAAATAATTTTCTCTCTTTCTTTCTTTAAACTGCTTAGAAAAATCGCGGTCTCATCAGTGCTCTATTATTTCCACTTTTACTTAACCAGTTTTGTTCAGACATAGCTTAGGTTTAAATTGCATCCGTGGTTTTAAATTAAATTATTAGAATTACCTTCTCAAGTTAATTTTCTAGACAGATAAGAATAATTTGGGAACCTAGGTTGGTTCATGTAAGCTATCCCAACTATTATCTACGAAATGTCAATATGCACATTTCATCTTATTAATAAACATAGACTAAAAAAAGAATAAAATTAATTTTATATTACAACAACTGCATCACAGTGTAATAACATCGGGTTCACTTGGATAACTTTAGCTCATATTTATCAATTAGACGGTTTTAAGTTTATCTAACCACGTATTTGCTTGAAGGTTTAGTGTACACTTGTAAGTGTCCGCATGATTCTGATTCGATATCCACAGGCATTTGTCATTGATCATAGATAAGTGGTTGATTATTATACCTTCACTTTTCTATCTCTCTCGAGATAGATATTCGTTAGATTCTATAAACCTTAAGAGTTTAATGGTGGTACACAAGGATTGCTGTGCAGCTACTTTGCACACTTTGCAAAGATTCACTTCATTACCTATTCTTGCCGCCATAATGACAGTGTCATGTTCCAGTCCAGAGGGTAGAGTAGTCGATAGAAAGATAGCAAAATAGCCCTAACATCCCGGACACAGGACAACGACGAACCTATTACATCTCTGGTGTCCGCCACGGCAGACTCTTACCATCAGGGGAGTTGTGTTCTTGATCGCTATCTTGTGCTATATAAACAACGCAATTATTAGGCCAATTTAAAGAATTTAATTATAAGAATTCATTATTGTACCTACGACATACGAACCGTAGTTCCTCGTTTTCGTGTTCGCAAATACACCTCACATAATAATACTTTTCCCTTGGTAGTGGTTAGGTCCCATGTGTAAAATACCGCCTTTCTCCCTATCAGCTCGTAAAAGGAAAGCATTGGTTAAATTATGAACGAGACCACTGGTGGTAGATAATCTACAGTGCAGAAACTTGCCCGGGTCCATCGCTCTTAATATTCTAGTCACTACATTGTTTGGCATTTTCGCGCTTCGCTTCTATAGCCCGGTAAAGTTATAAAAACCTCGCAGTTAGCAACAAATTAGCCATTCCAAAAAAAAAGCTCCGCTCCGGAGGATAGCCGGTACACTTGCACATTGCGCTTAACGGCCTGGCTACGGGCTACAATAGACAACAGTGATCTATCACCATGAAAGACAGCGATGTTTTTGTTCGCTTGCTGTCTGATGCCATAAAAAATAATCAAGTGGTCTGTTATAAAAGGAATCCTTGACTAATTCGAGTTGCAAAACCAACTTATTTCCTTTATATATAACAACAATTTTTTGGTTTTCATTTTTGTGGGTACCAATATATTAGTAAATATTAATAATACATACTTACCAACATCTACTAATATGATAAATGCATATGATTGTTTGTTTATTGTTATACTTACACACAAAACTACATAACTAATCATTATGAAACTTTGTACATAATATCCTTGAAGGTATTTAAATTAATACAGGATACTCTTTTACTTACTCAAACGCGAGCGAACCTTCGATAAAAAACTATTTCTAATCAATTTTTAATTGTATTCGCATTTTTAAACTATAACTTGTTCAGTTTGCTACGCGGTTCACACAGATTTTTTAATGTGAGAGGTCAGCGCTGGGCAGACTTTTTTATGTGAGAGATCAGCAAACAACCACACGACTCTCCGGATGGTTAGTGATAACCGAAGCCTATAGACATTATCGATATTATTGGGCAAGTCTACCGGCTACCCTCCCCTCCTGACCGGAACATGACATTCATAGCGGCAGAAATGCGTAGGGCGGTGGATACCTACCCGAGCAAGTAGCTGCACACCACTCTAGCACCAGTGGTCTTGCTATTGATGACCTTTAACCAGTATTCGCCTCTTACGAGCTCTGCTAGAGGCAGATGGTCTATTCTACTCAGAGGACCCGGACAAACCGGAAAAAATGTTTTAAAACCAATATACTCCATGGACATACTATAAGCTCATATATAAAATAAAACAAACAGTTCTCTAGTTATTTGATTTATCAAAAGCTCGAGCCATAAATCTGTCCGATGAAACACATGAACACATGTAAATTCCAGCGTTTATGGGCGATAAAGTTATTTCGAATAAACAGGGACATTCAGATTAACGAGCGTAGGGATCGTTTGTCATCTACATTGCTCTCGCGTTCTGAGACATTGGGAGAATATCACAGGTAGCACCAGGGCTGGACTAACCATTAGGCAATGTAGGCAACTACCTATGGGCCCCGTGCACATACCGGGAAAATATGTAAAACATTTCATCGATTGAAAATAACTAGGTACCTACATATTATTTTGTTTTTTTCTGTCAGATGAAACACTATAGGTTATACAAAACCATCTATCATAGGGTAAACTACAGAGAGCTCCATTGCCTACCATCACTAATAATTAACAATAGTCTATTTTGTATAGAGAAAATAACATAGATAGATAGAACAATCCAACTAGAAGTGTGGTATTCCGATTATGGCTTTAAAGGGTCATACCTATGCACCACCTATGTACCTCACTAGTAGGTACGCCTTTGGTGTTTACTTTGCATTTGTTTCTACAAATAAAAAAAAATGTTATATCCACACATTAGTGAAAATTTACATGTTATTAATGCATAGGTATATGTACTATTTAGCTTTAGGTATGCTATATAATAACAATGAGGTATGCAATTAATAAAAATGTGATTTCAGGTTTCCTACTTGGTCGTATGGCTCGAAATGAAGTAAGACGTAGCAACGAAATCATTCCTATTAACCTGACAGTCGCCGCAGATATCTTATACAAGAAGGCAAAGCGAGTATCACCAAAAGCGGTGCATCACAACGACCCCACCAAAATCACCGCCAAGCTGCTGGAAGTCTTCAACTGTAGTGCGAATGAATGTGGAGTCATTACGTCAGCCAATGACGTTTCCGATTTTGTGAAGCATTCTATTAATCACCAAGTTAACAAATTGATGAGATCAATTCATAACGCCTCCATTTATATAGACTCCTGGAGATGACACAACTGTCTGATGTTCTTTCTTAATTGTTGCTGTATGATGGCCATTTTTACTTTGAGGATGATTGTCAAATCCGTTTAAGTACTCAAAGCCACAACAGCAACCATTATTATATTACGGCCATAATGACTAATTCTGGCAAATTATAGTTGGTTTGTGCTATTCTTAGTCAAAGCAGGTGCACAAAGAGAGTTGGAAAGTGTTATTCGCCTGCGTAACTTGGCTTTTACTACATCGATTTTGATGAAACAAAGTCTATGTCACTCAGTGATAATGTAGCATTCTAAGGGTGAAAGAATTTTTGAAATTGGTCCTGTAGTTTTGGAGCCTATTCATTTCATATAAACAAACAGAAAATCAAACATTTCCTCTTTATAATATTAGTAGATAAGTAGACAAAAAAAGACTGCTCTAATAGTAATTGAACTGTTCGAAGTACACGATGCAGAATCTAGTAGAAATCTTAATAAGAATAGAGTAACGATATCAAATTGAATTTAACTTGTATTTCAAGACAATTAAATGTTTAAAACAATGTGTATTTCAATTTTCTAATAAAAATAAAGTTGTCCGAGATTAGATATAAGCTTACCACCTATCACATTGTGGGTCTCAAGTGTTTTAGGTTAGTCGTGAGTGCCCGTGTTGTGTGCTCCTGCCGACCCATTAGAGATATGGGCGTGAAGATTCCTCTACATTTTAAAAACTGCAAATTCCAAGTTAAGGGCGGACACACTAGAATAATTAAATATTTTAGTGATTTCGTGGTGGTAAATCAGTTTTCTTGTGTTGTATTAATGTGTCTGATTCAGGTATATTTGGCAGACCGTGCTCAAAGGTTATTATTCAGTAGGTAGTGTCTATTCGGATACATAATTTAAAATTATGTAGTTATACATATAGTAGTAAGTACATACCTATTTAAGAGACTGAATTTTAAATGAATTAAAAATAATTAATAAACATTTACTAAAACACTTAAAACTTTTTACTTTACTAATTCATTTCTTTGTGCTTCTTATGAACCCTGCCAACCGGATACTGCAATTAAATTATTTTTTTTTAAATTAATGTGATCAACCAAGTCAGATATTTTTTAATTCACTTTTTGATCTCATTCTTCAATTTCTATATGGCATATTATGCACTGGTATCAGAATCTAAAAAAACAAGTTAGATACATATTTTTAACCATAGAATTAGTTTGTAGATGTAAGTGCACTCCCTGAATAACTGTAGTTATGAGAATATTAAAACTATAAATTTAAAAAAACGACTCCGGGAGTGAAAGTGAAAACTTGAATATTAACGTTGTGCATTTTTGATATTTTGGAATGGTTAGGGAATAATTTTGCACGAATTGCTTTAATAATTATCAGAATGAAAGTACCTACTATCATTTATGTGGTAGAATACAATATTCGTTTATTGCGCCTGCGCCGTCAGATCAGGTCACGTGTCCTGACGCGAGTTTAGAAGTTTTTACCCATTCCAAAAAAAGTGCGCAACGCCGCTAAAGAAGTTTTCACTTCAAAAATACTTATTTATAAAAGTATACCTGCAAACCTTTGACCAAGCAAGTGCTAGCTAGTTATGTTTCATAAAGCGGATATCAAACTCCAGCCGCACAATACTCGGTTCGAAGATGCGGATTTTCACCTTGCAATATTGCCGCACAGAGATTGGAGGCAGGTTTTTGTATACATAGATTTTTCAGTGCAAACCGGAACGGCGAGCGGTGCAGTATGATATCCGCCTTACACTAAGAATTCATGGAGCAGTTTTTACGCGCCCGCGGCGGTAGTGAAACTGCGGTTTTATTTCAAAAAAAAACTCGCGATACACCGCTAACTTGAGCGGTTGCCGTCGCTGCTGAAATCATTGATCGCAGACTTGTACGATTCTAAGGGCGGGCTACCGTTGCCGCGGGAACCGCACATAGCCGCGGGCGCTGCGGGTGTAAAACGCGTCGTGAAATGTGCTCTTACTTTTTGCATAAAAATCTACATTCAACAGAACCTGCGGACCTGTAACCACCGCGGGAGCGGGTAAAAACTGCTCCGTGAGTTCTTAAGCTTAGAAGCAAAATATAAATATATTTTCACCAAAAGAAATAAATAAAAAACTGTTTTATAAACAATGTTTATTGCCATAAAACACACCCTTTTCACACCTTAAGTACAAACATCATTATGCACCGTGGCGAACGTTTTATCCTCAAACGCGCATTCCCAATCCTCATCCAGGGGCCCAATTCCTGTTAAACAAAAGTAATATTATCAAACTGTAAAAACAAACCTGTAAAAAGGGGGCATACTACATTGTAACCGATTATGGATTTTAAGAAGTTTAGATAAATTGATTCAAATACAGAACTTTTTTAACGTTCTAACTTAAATCATAAGTAATCGCAAAGATCCTATGCAAATTAACGCAAAAATATCGATATTTTGTAAGGATGTCGCCTAATGCTGACCTTAACATCGATATTCAAGTGCCTACTTTTTGTCACGGAAGAGCGGCGCCTCCTTATTTTTTTAAACATTTTAGTGAAATCGTATTTATTATAACCACATTTTTTAATTCCAACGTATTCAAATCAAGGTATTCTTTTACAAATTTAACATAAAGTAAATTAACAATCGTTTCGCTAAAACGAAGACCGTCTATATCCGTATTTACTTACGATTTGAACGTTCGTCGATTTCTCGTTTCGTCCTCTGCGATGTCGCCTAACGTATACAGCGTAAGTTGTCGCAACGATACTGAATACGCCGCACCGCTGAAGCCGCTCTAAGTTCCCTCAAGCCGCTACTAACGTCTGAAAGGTACTCGCACGCACTTTCTGTTTGAAAGTCGACGCTCGCCAAAAATGACATAGATAGTTTAAACAGTAATCATCGCCCTTTACCGACCGCACTGTTCTACCTAACAGTCCTGGCAGTACATCGGTCCGTGGCTTGGCGATACGATGTTTTTCCAAGAAAAACTTTTTTTACTGTGGTGTGAAAAAACAGCGTTTTATATACAAGTCTGTCATACACAACAGAGCCGCAGAAGAGTAAGCTGAAGGAAGCGCAATGGATGCGTTAGGCATGCGTGTGGACTTTAGTCCAGCCTAGTAGGATATGAAATTTAAAACAATGCAGTTTTCCAATAAGGAGTTTAATAATCTTAAAAGAAAATATTATACATCTTAATTGCCTTAAATAATGATATTAATTAAACGCAATAATTTCACAAATTAATCGGTTATCGCTGAGATATTATGTCATACGATAGCGGGAGTGGAAAAATGCCGCCGATAATATTGATCGGAACGAATTAATTGCGTATTTTTATCTTAATCTAAGACCGCCTTACCGTTGATCTATTACGCGAACAAACAGCCGAGCGCCACTCGAGCTAGCCTCCCTGGTGAGCGGCAGAGCAAGCCACATGTTCACTGAGCAACGTTTTATAACGTACTGGATATAAATTCGTACAATATTCGCCGACTGGCAAAATTAAATGTACGATATTTTCGCAAAGTAGAAAGACGTCCATATCGCACGAGACCAATAGATCGGGTCGTTACGAAGATTTTTATCTCAATGAATATGTGACTAATTTGAAATGCGATGTTTTGCGAAGCAATCCTACACGCAACAAAGTATCCTAACATGCTCGTTAATAAAGTTTGTAACTTTGTCGTTTGTAAAGTCGCAGCTCGCTTAAACATACGTGTGACGTGACAATGCGACGTAAGTTGTCAATTTTTAAAAAAATGTATGGACGTATTTTACGTTTCATTTTATCTTACGAAATATACCGCTCCTAAGTTTTTAAATGTTATAGCCCTCGATTTTTAATAGTTCGCACCTTCATAGTATTTAATAAGAATAGGGGAGTACCCTCCTAAGAAGCGAGTACTTTTGCATAGCGTTCACATGATCACTGTATCGCGTTACGTCGCACCGCGTCGCGTTATCGCTTGGCCGCTCACCGGGTCCCCGGTGTATTTCGTACCGGGAAGACTACACTAAGAGGTAAAGGTTTGTTCGTGTGCCGTCGCCGTAGCGGGCGCGGGCGGGGGGCCCATCAGAGGCGGGGAGGTGGGGGGCCCCGCTCGCGCCGCGCCGCTAGTAGTGCCCCATGTCGCGACCGCCTCGCGCGCCGCCGCCGCCGCTACACACACACATACACGCGCTCAGTAACCTCACTACCCACTACCTACACCAACCCACAATACCCTGACATTTCCCATGAAAATTATTCTAATAACGCGGAGTTACCACTTTAATGTCACTTGTTGCTCGATTGCTTATTTGTGTTATGGTTTCTAATATCCCGAATTTCACAAGTATATTTTACCAATTGAATCACATACGCACAAGCAATCAAATTAATGGTTCCATTTAATTACATATTAGGTAATTCTGCAAAAATTAAGAGAAACTTATTTATAAAACTAAAAACTAGTATACAAAAATTGAGTATTTCCCTGAGTTTATTACCTATTTTTTTATTACAATATATATCATCATAAATTAGATCTCGATATTGTGGTACCGGGACCACCTCGAAAGTGCGATCTTTCAAATAAAAATAAGGAATAATTGACATTGCTGGAAGCTTGAATTACCAAGAAATTGATTAATATACATAAAAACATGTGACCTCCGCCTTCTTTTTTGCAAGTCAGTTAATTAAAAAGACATTTTAAAACTTAAAACGAAATATATTCTATTTCCTGATATATTTTTTTTTCTTTATAAATAAGTCTTGGTAGGTATAAGATTCTAGCCTACCATTAACACCAGCTAAAAATAATACTCATGGGGATCATTAAAATGGTAATTCTCATTCGACAATTACTATTTTACTAAATGTAACAATTTTAATGCTAATTCTAATGTCTCAGCAGGTTTAGAAGTATTTTTACATTTTTTGAATCACTGTTTTGCATTATTTCCTAGTAGCCAATATTGTTAGTTATCCTGTTACGGATCAGAAAGATATTCCTGTTGTGGAAATAGTAAAGCAACATTCATCACAATCATTAAGCACAGTGAAACTGGAAACCTATTCCAATTATTTCGATGCAAATTGATAATCATCTTTTCGAAAGATAGCTAATGATTTTGAGATGATTTCACATATTTCAACAACGTCCCATTCGAATTTTTGAGTTATACTTAATAATGCATTCATCTTCTTGATGACATCATTATGGTAGTTCATGATCCATTCAAGAGCATAGAAAAGTTATATTTAGACCTCGAAATCATGACCTACCTTACCAAAAAAAAATACCTTACCAGAAATCACGTAACAAACATACGAAAAAAAAATTGTCGATTTAATAACCCAAAAGATTGTAGTAAGTTAAAAATTATCTGTATCCAAGTCTTTATAATAAATCAAAATCAAATTCATTTGTGATAAAAAGTTGATAATCTATTTGAAGAAATATGAAATACGTAATAGCAATGAAAATAAAATAAACACAAGTCACATGTGTTGTCATATCTATTGTATGCCTAGTCAGTTGTTTTAGTAACAATAACAATACAGGATAACTGACAATTAACTGTGATCATGATAAAAAAAAATCATGATGTATTATCATAACTATTATTGCAACTACAGTTCCAATAGTATCCTGAAACTCCGATCCTGGTATAACTACTACCATGTTTATTCTAATAAAAAACAAAGCTAGCTTACATTTTGTAACTACAGGATAATGGGTTCAATGATTTCTTATTTAGTCAGGTTACTTTTTTTATTTATTTTATTATATAAGTACAGTTTTCTTATTATACAGATTTTACTTGTTGTAAGTTTTGTTTATCATTTTAAGGTTTAACATTCAAGTACACAGTTAATGCAAAAACCTCCAAAATGTTAAGTTCTGAACATTTTTATTTTAATGGAATTTAAAGATCTAGAAAAAATTGGAAAACAAAATGAAAATTGATAAAGATGTTTAACGGCTCTTAATTATGAATACCAAAAAGTGACTAGTAGGATAAAGTGGAATCATTGAAGCAAAAGTAACATGAGCTTTGTATTTTTCAAAGACCATAGAGAAAGTTATTTAAAAACTAATATACAAAAATAGAAAATACGGAGTAAGTTCTCTTTGAGACATTTATTTGCAAACATGTGTAATTAAATGTTAAAACTTAAGTTACATTAACACAACTATAGCAAAAGTGAATGATTTTTTAAAGCAACCAGAGAGCCTCTTCAAGTTTCTACTCAAAAATAAACAATTATGTATTATGAAAACAAATCTATACAATATAAACATTTATCTTTTTCTATAATGCATAAAATGAAATAAAAATTACTGTACAATAATTTTCGGAGTATACACAATAAATTGATAGTTAAAATTCTTATCTAACATTGAAGTTAATTGAATAAAAACGTAAACTATAATATCTCTCTGGTTGCTGGAGTAATGTGTGAAGGAATGATAACTTACCGTCCCATTGCTGGGTATTGCTGTGCGTATGGATCACGTTCATAACCTCCAGCACCTCCAGCTCCACGCCTGTAAAACATGATTAAATGTTTTGAATGTAAAAAGTTTTTTATTATATGTTTGTAATTATATCTTGAGCTCTTGTGTGTTTGTAGCTGTAAATAAATCATTTTTTTAGTGTTATAAGCCTACTAATAAGCACACAGCTCAACTGAGGGAAAAAGACAACTGTGGCCTTTATAGGCACATCTTTGTCCTGTGCCTGTCTGGGATACAAGATCCATTGTGCAAGTCTACAAGGTACTAAGGTACCCGGACCAAGATGATCATTACAACTAATACTAAAATTTGACAAAAACCTAAGGAATCCATAATAATACTGTGAACGCAAATGCCTGCTACAGTTTCGCAGCTAAACTGCTGGACTAATTTCAATGTGATATACATAATGTAAATATGAGGAATAAAAACAATCTTGCTGTGCATTTGTCCCGTCTCCACAGAGTTAGTCATTCTTTCATGGGCCAATGTATACGCTTTTACAATAAACTTCCCAATTTTATGAAAGATCTGCCAATAAATTTAAAAAGTGTATCAAAGTGAAATTGTATAAAAAAGGTTACTATACCATTGCCGAATATCTGTCAGATAAGAGAGCTTGGGATTAATTACCAATCTCTTACTAGTAATGATATGTGATGTGATACTAATAAATTTGTATGGAATAAGGAAAAAAAAGACAGCCTGCTGAGTTTCTTGCCGGATCTTCTCAGTGTGTGACCACACTCATCACAAGTGCCTCTTGTAAGGTGAATGTGAATAAAAATATATTCTATTCTAATAAATTTAATACACACATTGTTAAAAATATGAGTTCACAAGGCAATTTTTTTTCAAAAATCTACGCCTTATGAACTATAACATGGATAAATAATAAAAAAAACCTACGCAAGGGTAAACAACTAGTTTATTGATAAACTCAGAGACTCAAGTGTTAAAATTTTTGCATGTTGTTCAGTATATCTAATCTACTGAACAATGTAGACACAAAATGGTTACAAGGGCAGTACTGCTGTATTACTAATAAAAATACTTTTTAAGTTATTCTAACTTGTGTTATAAACAGTCACAGTGTTATAAAAATGCTAATGAATTAAATATCAAAAGAACATAAGGCAAATGGTAATCATTGTTATTTACAAAGTAAGATTTTCTGCCAGAACAGTTTGAATGTTATAAAATTAGCAAAATAAAAGCTTATAGTCGCCTGTGTGGTCTAGCGGTCTGGGTGTTGGACTTGACTGCATGAGGTCCTGGGTTCGAATCCCGGGTTGGCCAACAACAATAACAAAATGTTGGTCAGGATTGGAAATGTGCCCGGTTGGTGATAGGCTTGCCACCTATGACATTGTGGGACTTAGTGTCTTCGGCTAGTCGTGAGGGCCTTGGTTGTACCTCTGCCTACCTCTTCGGGGATATGGGCGTGAAGATACTTTCACTCTCTCTAGAAGCTTATTCTACCTCTTTCATAAATTTGAACACAAAAGGATTTTTTGATCTCTAAAATACATCTGTAGGTATTTTAAATCAAAGAAAGTAAAAGTGATACACACACATACATACATAATACAAAATTTAAACACATAGACGGATGTCTATGTGTTATATATAAATAACATTAATAAAAGGTATGAAGAGTCCAGAGCAGACCATCCCAAACTAAATATCTGATTTCTGACATTAATAATCATTACTCAATTTAAAATTTTACTCAAGTTTAAATTATACTCACATTGGGGGATCTGCTCTCCTGCTGTACATATCAGCACCTCCATTACCCATTGGTGCTGTTCGAGGGGCTCGGTCATAACCAGAAGACATGGCCATTTGTCCACCTCTCATAGGCATCCTTCTGTCCATCATGTCCCTTTCATCTGGATACATTGATCTGTCATCTGGATACATAGCGGGAATTTCATCAACTGGGGCACCGTAGCCCCCTCGTCTATCGTCTGGGTACATTGCTTGTGGCGCGGCATAGTTGTCACGAGCGCCTCCACCTCGTCCATCCATCAGAGCAAACCCACGTCGATCTTCTCCACCATAACCATTGTATCGGTCATCGTAACCACCACCTCCTCCTCCCATTGACCTATCCATACTCCTGTCGTAGCCGCCGCCACCACCACCCATCCCATTACGCATCATTCCTCCTCCACCTCCCATTGGTCCTCTCATGTCATTCCCGCGCATATGTCCCATGCCACGGTTATCTCGCATCGGGTAAGGAGCATCTCGATGGCCACCTCTCATATGGCCTCCACCTCTTCTGTCCATTGAGCCTCTCATGCCACCTCGCATGCCTCCCCGGCCACCTCCACCACGTTGCCCGCGTTCCTTAATTCGTCCTCTCTCTACAGAAATAACACCGCCATTGAACGTGGAGTTATTTAACGCTCTAATGGCAGCCGCCGCCTGATCCTCAGTCTGCATGTGAACAAAACCACATCTGTTCATTATATCACATTCGGTGACGACTCCAAAACGCTCAAATAACTTCCTTAAGTCTTCAGGTCTAGAGCCCTGAGGAAGGCTCCCCACGAACACTTTAGTTTGCTAAAAAAAGACGCAGTTCATCATGTAAGTTATTTACGTAACAGAACAAGTACAGAATACAAATACTTTCAAAAATACTTACAGCAACCATTTTGGTTATTTTATCGCTTTAGAAACTCCAACTTGAACTATTTTTATCCACAATTTCTAAAATCGAAACTTATTAACAGTAGACGCTAACCCGCTTCTTTTAGCAAAATGGCGGAGCGTAAAGTGTTGCCAAGTAAATATGGCAAAAATTGGCCAGACCAATATCATGAACAGTAATTGGGCAGTAAGTAAGTGAATCAAGAAGATCAACCCAAGGAATGCTAGCTAGATGTTATGAAACTATACATGTGTGTTATATATTTGGTATTGAGTATCTGCAAACCAGATTACGTCTTCGTTGAAATATTGTGACACATTAACTTTACGAATAAATGAAAGAAAAAAATAAGTGGAGTGTGTACCTACAGTACATATTTAATATACACATTTTCAGACATACACTTTTGTAACAATTTGATACAAATAATAGATAATAAATGCTTATGAAGGTCACCTGTACTTTAGCAAAATTTGATGCAACAAACGAATATGACTACGACTCTAGCTAACACATCTAGGCACTTTTTTTTATTTCAGCTTCAAAAGAACTAATAATAGTCGTGAAATGGTTTACATACGAAATTTCATCTATGTAGTCATTATAACTTAGGGACAAAATTGTTGTGATATACAGATACAGAGGATGTTGGAACTATAAAGGTTCCATTTCTGTCGTTCGGCTACGAAACCTGAAAATAGCTGTTTTTACGATTACGTACCAAATGTAATCATTTTACAGTACAATATTATTAAATGTAATGCATTCCCATTTGCGATATTCACATTTTTTAAGTTATTTCATAGCTTTGAACGCGGCGACTGAATAAACCAAACACCTCATCTAACGTCGTTTCAGTTCGGCAGACTTCGGCACGGTATTTCTTTGCAAACGAGTAGACGTAGCTCGCATGAATCGAGACGAGCTGCTCCGAAATCGGACGAACACATAAGCAGCTCTTTGTGAGAAATTATATAGGTGTATAGGTATCTATCATCTATGTCCAACAACAAGTTATAATAAATAAAGTAAAAAAAAATTGAATTTACTTTTAGTTGTAAATTAACGTAATTACTTTAGGATTAATTCATTTCGTTCATTTATATATTAAGCTATGCAATAGCTTTACCGCGGCAGTGCCAAACAATTTTTTTTTCAAAATTATAAGTAGTTTCAATAATTTTACGGCTACAAAAAATACATTATAATAACATGTGAAAACAATATTGCAATAATCTATACAATGATATTATATGTATAATATTACACACAAATATAAATATATTTTTATATTATTAAAATACTTTTTGTTAATAACACTTACAAAATTCATACTCTTAATGATGAAGAAAAAATATATCATCTTAATGATGAAGAAAAAATGGCTAAAATATGTAATAACGAAGTTTTGATCTTTGTACCACAAATTTATAAAGTATCTTCACGCCCATATCCCCGAAGGGGTTGGCAGAGGTACAACCAAGGCACCCACGACTAGCCGAAGACACTAAGTCCCACAATGTGATAGGTGGCAAGCCTATCGCCAACCGGGCACATTTCCAATCCCGACCAACATTTTTTTTTAATTAGAAAATTGGAAAAATCCAATTTTCATTATGTTGGCCGACCCAGGATTCGAACCCAGGACCCCATGCAGTCAAGTCCAATACCCGGACCGCTAGACCACAGAGGCGATTACAAATTACAAATTTTAAAAAAATGGTAAATCTAGCCAAAAGTGTTTAAGTTGGCAACTCCCACTGCTGGTCGCCGCCAGATTCTTTCATCTCGGTCGCCATGCGCCGCTTGCCGGCACGCACCGGCACGACACTCGGCGATCGCTGACCATAGGCATGTCGCATGAGTTGGAGAAACAATCGACTTCATATGCATTAAATTATATCGATATTTTTTTAAATATAAATGCCTATAATAATTTTCATAAACTTACAAATATTTAAGCCCTTCGCTTGACCAGATAGGTCCAGTACTAGTACTATTAGTGGTAGCAGGTCTCAGGTCCCTCAACGAGACCTGAGACCTGCTTATCTTCTTCCATATTATTTATTTTATGTTAGGCGTCAACGAACAAGTTACTCGCTGTCCTGAGGCCGACATGGAAGGCCTATTGCGCAAGTCTACCGGGTACAACACCCCACAGATAACAGATCGGAATATGTCGTGTGATTATCATCTATATATTATGAAAAATATTATGAAAATCTTCCTCGTTGGCCGAGATGCTATCGTACACGCCTAGCTCCACTGACCAACCGTGAGGCTTATGTTCGATTACCGACGGGGGCAGGTATTTGTGAGATGGACATTTAAATGTCTGCATTTCCAGTTTTTGTACAATAAATGTTTATTCATTCTATTATGGTATCTATTTAAGTATTTCTATGTATTAGAATCGTTGACTAACAGTTAACACTAGAATATAGTTTGCTTACTTTGGGGTAAAATTCAATTTGTGTAACTGCATTCTATCACTATTGATCTTCTTTGTTATTATTACAAATAAATCTATACATATACTCATTGCTCTTACGAGCTGCCAGGCAAGATAAACTAGAACAGTATCAAAGTAAGGAAAACGACTTTAATGAATTAAATGAGAAAAAACAATTCATATTTTATGAACTAGGTACATCTTCCGAATCAAAATGAAATATTGCATTTTTCCATTCTTACGGTACTTATGAATAGATTAAGTAGTTTCTCAACAATATCAATTTGTGTACATTTTTTTTATTTATTAATTTCACTCAATTTTATTTAATTTACAAAAACACATTTTATTTGGTATTTGAAAAACTTGTCCTTAAATAATTTTGAAATTTTCTTGTGTTAAAAACAAAGAGAAGGGATTGATGTTTTTCAAATTTTAATAAGTTAATTATACACTATTATAGTTAACTTTAATTATGAAAAACCTTATCACGTGCACATTTAGATTTCTTTTGCTTTTGTTACTGTCTAGGAATACAAGACCGTTGGTGGTTGTTCTTACCGCTTACGCCTAACGTCACTGCTGTTTGTAGGTAAAGGCTGTTAAAACAGAATATATTTTACATTTGTCATTCATAATATAGAAAACTATCGATAAATTATTAATTTTCATTGATGAAGTCACATCACTATTATAGATTACGGTTGCATTGTGACCACGCGGTGCGGCCATGTTTACCATTATAGAAATAGGAACTTCATAGGACAGGCTTGTCGAATAAATATAGATATATCGATATTTTTTGTTCGATAAATCGATATTTTTGGCTAAATATATTTTGCAACGATATATTGATATCAATAATCAAAATTCTTTTCTTCTTCTTTTATTTATATTTGGTTGGTCGATTTAATCAATTTGTTGCTAAATTGCTTTTTAATGTGGTACATAAGTTTAATAATTTCATTCAATTTTGTATCTGACTAGGTTGTGATCCCATACCTTCTTGCTTCACCAAAAAACATTAATTTCATTGAATTAACTCAATGGCCTATGCATTGTTTTGTATATCCGTTGAAACCTAACCTGCGTGATTACTTGCTCAGTAAGGTTAGCACTGCGTTTGAATTGATTAAAGTCTACGATCTCGCCAATTTATTTAAAAATAAATTCAGGTATGTAAACAAAATAAATAAAATTTAACCAGTCCAATCATGTCTAGTGTCGTGTGGAACTTTAAAAAAAACAAATAAAACGTTTCATGTAATCTGTGAGGAAAAGGATAGAAAACCAGTGGTAATACGACAAAATTAGCTGCACATCTAAAAATAAGCATCACCATGCGTTTTTACAACTTAAAAATAAAAATGCAAGGTCAAGTGAAATTAGTAATATTACACCAAGTTCTTCACGACCTAAACGAAAGACTATAAGAACCAGTTCGCTCGTTCAGTCTACTAGTTCAACTGTTATTTGTGAACCAACTGAGACAGAAAAAAGCTTCATGGAATTGTTCGAATCTGCGATTTACGATGATACTGGTGTATCTGCTGTAAATCTCGCAATACCTAATAACAGTCGGCTTGCAGGCGAGCACATAAATCAAAGAGTTTTTCTTATTCCTGTATCAGATAAATATTGGCTGGAATAATGAATAATATTTCTTAATCGTTGTTTTTGATTTATTAAAAATTGTCTATTGGATTAGTATTTATCTAGTAATGTAGTGCCTGAAGTAGATTTGATCATTTCAAGTCAATATAACGTTGTCGATATTGATATTTTTAAAAATACCGATATCGATACGTTATTTCATGTCCGACATCCCTAATAGGAGGTCAACGATGCTTACCTACTACCACCATTATGGACAGTTACTTTACTCTTTGACTACCACAAAGTAGCTACATTTTGAATAATATGCTCCTACTAGCGGTTCTATTGTACCGGTTGTTGGTTTGACATTGACGTTAGCAAATTTAATTTATCTGATTGGTTGTCATTTTTTTACGAAATGCATAACCAAGGAATATAAATACTCTTTATATTCCTATTTAGGAATGCATAACAGTCGCAGATTACTTATTTGAGTTATTTGTGTACCTCTTAGATTACAATACCTAAAATAAAGACTACAGTGTACATTTTAGGTAGATACACCTAAATATATTTCGTGACCTGAATATATTTAGTTGCTAGTGCTCCACAAAAATTATAGGGAAAGAAATATAGTAGTATGAGGACGAATCAAAAAAATCTTAGCATCAATATGAAAAAACGCAAAAAATTAAACAAATATTTTATTTTTCGATTAACTATCTATGTAGAAAATCTCTCTTATTTCTAAGTATATCTCCACGCCCATATCCCCAAAGGGGTAGTCAGAGGCACAACCAGGGAGCTGATTATGTATCTCAGTGGCCAACTCAAAGTGAAAATTGTACAGTGTAAAGTGTTTTTGAGTTGGCCACTGAGATACATAATCAGCCCCCAGGGCACTCACGACTAGCTGAAGACACTAAGTCCCACAATGTGATAGGTGGCAAGCTTATCGCCAACCACGCACATATCGAATCCCGGGCAACGTTAATTTTATTAGAAAGTTAAAAAAAATATTTTTTATTTTTTTGTTGCCCAACTCGGGGATCGAACCTGGGACCTCAAGAAGTCAAGTCCGACACAGATAGACCACAGAGGTGATTAATTATCTGATTTATATCATCCGTAATCCCTGCAAAAAAAGACGGGTTGCACTCCGGGAGTGCCGGCAGAAGTGAAAACTTGAATATTAACGTTGTGCATTTTTGATATTTTGGAATGGTTTAGGAATAATTTTGCACTAATTGCTTTCATTATGAGTATGAAAGTACTATAATTTATGCACAAATATTATTTTCATATCAATAACCTGCGTTTGGCTTGACAAAAACTCGCTAAAGAAGACTACAGATAACAATACAACGAACATTAATCGTCTATACATTAAGCTTATTTTCAAGATGGAACAAATACAGCAATGTTTGTTGATATTATACGTATCTGCTATCTGTGAGAATGTAATGGTAGGTATATTGCGGCGTTTTATCCATTGCGCATCCTATACTCTTCGGAAATATCCAAGCAATAAAAAAACAGCAATGAATCTACGTTTTATTTTAGATCTCGCGTCGTCTTATTCGCGCATACGCAGTGCGCTGTCTTACGATCTGATGCGAGTTAAGAAGTTTTTCCACATTTAAAAAAAAGTGCGCAACGCCGCAGTTTTCACTTCAAAAATGATTTTCTTGAGTCTCAAAAAAATAAGTGGCAGGACAGCCATAACCGCGTAGTAACGCGATAGTAATCATGCGTGGGATTTAATTCTACGAGTTTCTTCCTTTAATTTTGGGAATAAGTAAAAATCACCGCGGGCTATAGTCCGAGTATATGATTGATAGTCAGGGATCATAAAGTATTTTGATATAAGTTCAAGCCACCACATAGGAATGCGTTGAGAGCATTTTCCGACCGATGAGCAGGAGCGTTATCTTGTAGAAAGTGCAGTTGTCTACGATCTTTTTCTTTAATCGCTTCACGCACTTTCGGAATCAAATTATCAATAAAAAGGATTCATTCACTCTATCTCTTCAGTGTTCTGGGAGGAGTATAAGACTTGATTTTGCCAGCGGTAGAAGCAAATCGAAAATTCTTAATGGATGGACAGGATGGTTGTTTCACTTGTTTCCTATGTTGTCCAACAAAGTCTCTAGTTTTAGTAGTCCCTCCCGGCATCGCACGGGTGGACGATTTTCCATTGTTACATAGAAGTAACGTACATAATACGGGAACTTGTAATAGATACAGGTATTTATTGTGACCGAACCTGTACTCAATATTCTAGCTATTGGTTCCAAGCCTTGGCACTGATAAGATTCAGATCTTGTACTATTGTAACACGTCACTTTTGACCAAGTTTTTACTTTCGTTCTCCTGGGAAACAGCTCTTTATTTAGATTCCTTTTTGCCTTACGAAATTAAGATATTACATGACATTAAACAATAAAAAATAAATCCAGACTAACCTAAAATTACTTATATACTTAATCAAAATGTATACTTACTGTTAAGTATTCGTCTTTTTAATATGAGGATAGCTGCGAGTATTGTCGTAAAGAGGCTTTAAAAGGTTTTGTAACGTATAATAAAAAAATCTTAATGTACAAGACAGATTTGGCAGGCTCGAAGAGACAAACAAAAGACTTTTTTCATTGTTGTTAAATTTAGTGTCCCAACTTTTGGTGGTATTGTGTTGTTATAGTGCCGTGACGTATTATTGCAGAAAATATCGTGCGATTTATCTATACTTAGAGGTCAATGGATTTATCGATGCAGCCAAATTTCAAACGATGAGCTGAGAAAAGCTGACCACAATTTCGAATCATTTATGTCCAATTTCAAAAAGGGTATATTTACGTTCTCTACCTGCCCCTTTATATATAGGTGCTGTTATGCAATAGAGCGTCAACACACAAAAGTCTTCTCCGCTCAGCAAAAAGGTTTATAATATGGTTTTAAGTTACACCAAGTGAGGAAGTATGAGAAAACCTATTTTTATCTTAACACAAATTTTGCAAAATTAGATGAAATAAAATCTAGAGTCGGACTTGACTTCTTGAGATCCCGGGTTCGATTCCCAGGCAGGTAAAACAAAACAATTAGAAATTGTGCATTATCAATTTTGTAATAAAAATAATGTTGCTCAAGATTGGTTATATGCCCGGTTGGCGATAGGCTTGCCACCTATCACATTGAGGGACTTAGTGTCTTCGACTAGTTGTGGGTGCCCTGTGCCTCTGGCGTGAAGATACTTTTTTTTCTAATATTAGTCGCAAATTTGATATAGAATTGATTATCAGCTCCCATTTATTGTAATGTGATATTAATGAGTGCAATATGGTAAACCTAAAAAAATATTTCCAAATAAAAAAAATATGTAGTTGGATTTCTAATAAAACTTAAGAAGTTAAATAAAACAAATTGACAGATTAAAATTTTATTCTTCCTTCAGCATATTGAAAATATATTTTAATTTCAGATGAGAGTTCATTAAAATTACCTATCACACGTTACGCAAGCTAGTTCCCAACATTGTCAAAGGCGTATTTTGTACAATGATTTACATTCTGGTAAATATTATATTGCAAAGAGTTTAAAAAGATATGACATTGACGAGTTTAATACTGTAGCACGAGGTCACAAAGCGTAAGCTATGTTCACAGGTGGGATTGAAGCTTGAGACACAACCACAGATCACATATCTGGAACATCTTTGCTTTTATTTTTTTTAATATAGATACACGCGCGATCACCTGCTACATAAACCACCTTGATTTAGAGAAGACCTCAACGGTTTTAAACTTATTAAGCAACATACATTTGCATTTAAAAATGGTATCATATCATTGAAACATCAAAATTTGCGAATTCGGATAGTTTGACTTAAATTATACTAATTTTGATAAAATTTAAACAAAAATCACCACCTATGTGTGGAACGAAATATCTAACTTAAACGTAGGAAATAAATAATCTATAAAATTAGCAGTAAATATCGAAATTCAGGAAAATTAATACAATTCAGTATTTAAATTATCTCAATACTGTATTTGAAAAATGGCTCCATGCTAATTTATATTGTATTTGATTACATTTGCAATTTTTCATCGGAAAAACTCTTTCAGATACAACCTATTAAGTATCATTTAAATTCATCAAATATCTTTAAAATGCAGCCTTACAAATCTTTAAAAATGTTGATACTGAAAATCTAATTTTCTATTTATTAACACATATGTTTCGACTAGCATCAAATAAAACCAATAACATAATTAAAATTATTTGAAATTTCAACAATGTTATGAAACTAAAAAACTTTCACCTAACATTCATGTGTAATACGAAATATAAATACTGCTGGTAATTCACCAGCCTATATTTTTAAAAATTAAAAAACAAATTAAGTAATGTTACAAAAAAAAAACTTAAAAATTGTAAATTAAATATATTAATATGTTAAAAAATACATTTGTTACAAACGAAAAGGGAAATACTTTTATGAGATTGTTTTAGAGATGAAGTAAACATTACCTAAATAATAATTATTGAATTGGCTAATATTTCGAGCTTCATCACACAGTAAAAGTATAAATGTAAAGCTTATTTAATGAATTAGTTGTAAATGTTTATTTATTTAATACATGTAGGAATAATTTAAACATGGACCTTTGATTTTTTTGGACACTCACATGCAAACACATAAAGCAAAAGCGGTCCTCTTAAATTATATACTACAGTTTACTCGTATGTATTTAATTAATAAACATAAAATATTTATTTTCACTCTTCATAAGTAATAAAATACATTTTATATAGTATGATACAATAGTGAATTACGTAAACGCTTTTTTTGACCCTAAGATTTAGAAGTTCTGTTCTTTTGCAACAAACTTGTCCTACTTAGGTATTTGTTTCTGGTATAATGTTAACAGTCACATCATCAAGCCTGCTTCGTCCACCAAGTTCAACTTTTTAATTTTTTAAATTATAACAAATTTTTCAGCGTTTATCTTACACTTGACGAAACATTAACCCTAGCATGAACATTCCGCATTTTCTGACGATATGTGCGTTCCGTTAAACGTACGTAAGTTAAAGTGTTTTTGATGCTCTCGAGAAAATAAAAGAACGATATTTTAATTTGGCTTCTTTACACAATATGTTATTCTTTTCAGTTGTGTGAAGATAATAAAAATATAGATTCTATTTGTATTCGAAATCTAATATGGCAGATGACTGATATTTATCTTACATTTATTTTATTTTATTAAAAATAGCACGCCTAGTCAAGGGCGTCGCCAACGGGGGGCAAGAAGGGCAGCTGCCCCCCCCCCCCCCC
>NJDC01002130.1:22723-49001 GCA_002245475.1 Calephelis virginiensis | reverse complement strand
CCCCCCGAGTTTCTACAGAAGTTGATAAATATAAAGCAAATAGTTTTATGTATCTTGACTTGCTTGACCAATTATTCTAGTACTTTTACTACTAATTAGCTACTATTTAAACGGGAAATGAAATGCTTGTCAAAAAATCGAGGGCATTAGGCTCCCGACTTAACCTACGTTTCATATTTTTCTCAATTTCCGTATCAGCCTGCCCCCCTCTAGACCATCGGCTGGCGACGCTCCTGCGCCTGGTACATAAAGTGAAGTTCAACAAGAAAAATGTGCGAACTTATTTTTAAATGATCATTCAAACTTGGGTGGGAGAACCCATTTTGTAAGTTATAAATAATAATAAAAAATATACGATCAATGAATAATAAACACAATGTAAAGCTAGTTTTGTTATAAAACTACTCCCGTAGACGCAACTTTTAATGTAGTAATCGAACAAAACAACCGTGTAATGCAAACAAAGTACTCGAATGGAACGTCACATTCGAACACAGTTAAAGCATAGATTATAGAACGTTTTTCGGTATATATCCAAAATGTGATTTTGAATTTGCGATATTTAGGGAAGTTTTTTAAATAGCTAAGCGATTCTTTCACCGTTATTTCTATTATTATAGAGTATACACAAAAAACAGTCCTCTTTTATCAAATTCGTGCTTTTATTTTTAAGTAACTTTACTACTCCTAGTTAACATAGTGTTTCGTTGAGAAAAGATACGTTAATTTAACGTTATATTAATAATGCTTATTGTCCATGCTAGAAGTAAAGTTCTGGTAACTGCATAATGGCATATATTATCAAGACTAGTATTGTTTTAACAACAATTTCACATTAAGTACTCTATCACTAGATCAGTCTATACAAAATTAGCTGCATCCATACTGACCCTATGATGATTTAGGGTTTCGATTTTCAAGTGTTTTTTTTTCATATATTACTCTGCTTATAATACTGATATCGACTTAATTAATTTGGTAAGAAAATGATAGAAGACGAAAACAATTATACAAACTAGTAATTTACTAGTAGTTATCCTTCTCATCTGGGTATCTTCACAGATACAATTGCACAAACATAACCTGTTACTTTCTGGTTATCGTTTTTTTTATGTAAAATCGACCAAATACCTTGAGATACCATCAATTACAAACGTATATTTATTTCCTCTTAATATACCACACCTATTTTTGACATCCATATTATAATAATGACAGTCTACTCTTTCTACTACATTACTATTCTAGTGTAGGTATATAGTGGCTGTGGTGGGGTCTGAGGATACAATTATAACGACCCTTACTAAAAACGTTTGCAATCTCTTCAGTTTAAGTCCTAGAATATAGAATAATTTCAAAAAGTTCGTAGTCTAAGACAATGCCTACTGAATCCTGATCCGTATAAAAAAAAACAATGCCCTAAGTATTTTGAAACTAAGTATTTTGATAAACAGATTTTGTTTTTACAGCATATCCAGATTATTACAATAAAAAAGGTACAACTTTAACATAAACACAATTATAAAATGTTTTTAGTGTTTGGCGAACTTTTATTAAACATTGCAGTGTAGTATATTTATCTAGAGTAAACAAAACGCCGAGTATTAGTAACACTGATATTCGTTTTAAATAGCACCTATGTTTGTTAAGTATTCTAAGTCCAAGGTACTGTTATACATATAATACTAAATCTTTGGTTCACCATAGCGATATAAAACGGACAGTCTTTCCATTTAGCCGTATTTCGTATAAACGATTCGTACCACATATATATTGGTACGAACATTCATTGGCGCATACTGGGTATCGTGTTCCACACGAAATGAAAAAGAGCTTTAAATTATCTAATTCAAAACTATACAAATTCAATTTTAGGAAGATATGCGTCACACAAAATAATAATATTTACAAAAACAGATGAACGAAAAAGATGGTGTATTTCAAATGGACAAAGCAAATTATTATTATCATCATTTTATCTAATAAATTAAGGCCTAGTTCGCACTGCGAATTTTCTTCTCAAAATGCTGTAACAAATTGACTCTTATACGAATACCCGCACAGGCGGTAAACAATTCGCGTGGAAAAAAGTCCGTGATTTGATGCATATTTATGCGATGCCGCGTGAATGTATATACGCGCCTTAAAAATTCGCAATGCGGACCAGGCTTAAGTAAACATAATAACATTTATTTCTTAAAAATGTCATATCGATACCTTGATTGGCAAATCCGTTATATCTATCTAATACTTATACGGAGTTAGCGAATTAAGGTATCGACATGCCTGAAATGAAACTTTTGATAATAATAGATTGGCATCAGTTCAACGAATTGCAGCGGCCATCTTGTAATCGTCTATTCACGTCATTGCGATATAAAAGATAGTAAAAAAAACACAACAATTATTAGACAAAGACTGAATGGAATAAATATGCCCGTCTCGACTCTAGACCAAATGCAGGAACAACAATTCATCAGACAAAAAAGATTTTTTGATCTGTATCAACCTGTGTTTTCAAGATTCAATTTCTTACAATAAAGAGTAAATATGTTAATTCCATATTTTTTATAACCCATTTAAGGTCCGCCACATATATTCGGAATTCGGTTTCACTAGCATAATTGCAAGTCTACTTAAATTTCATACGTAAAAATAACTAACGTATGTTGTAGGTCCACAGATTCGTTTTAATTTGCTGCGTCCAAAATCTTTGGGTTACATCAATATAAATGTCAGTGACATACTGTGTCGCATATCTTCGTAAAAAAAAAATAGTACAGTACTCTGTAAGTACTAGATCGGATCAGTTCCGGTCATATTACCGTCGGAAACTTCCCGACCTAATTCATTACAAATAAGAGTCTAGCAGAGAATCACACCACATAACTCTTTGCACGCTTCTATATTAACTTAACTCGTTGGGACAGACGTTTGGCTCTGGTAAAATATTTTAGTTTTTCGTAACATTATTTTGGCCAAGAACATTTCTTATACTTCATAAACGCCGTCTCACTCAGATTTACGTCTCTCTCAATGTAAGATATAATAAACTAGATTGTTTGAACTAGTTATATTTTTAACAACTTGCAAGGGTTGCCCCTAACAATAAAATATTGTAACAAACATGGACAGAGTCCTTATTTTCCTTAAGATTCACTAGCTAGTAAACTGGGAAATGCATACTATACTCCCTATATAACTCCAAAATACCAAGTATCAAGTTTCTTCTTAAAATTCACTCGTGGTTTCATACTTACTAACTTAATTTTTTTTAAATTGAAAGTAATTCTGGGGGGTGATTATGTATCTCAGTTGTCAACTCAAACTGTAAAAGTGTACATCAAATGACGTCATTTGTGTTTGCTATCTCTATTGTATTTCTGTTGGTCACTGGAGATAGCAAATACAAAACACGTCATTTGACAGAGATTCGATGTACACTCATCCATTTTGAGTTGGTAACTGAGTTACATAATCACCCCCCTTGTCTCATATAAGTTGAGAGAACAGTTTCTAGGTTTATTGGTTTTGAGGTTAACCCAACGTTATCAAAATTAATAAATGATCCTCATATAAAAAGAGTAACTGTTGGAAGAATCACTAAATAAAGTCAATAACTCGGGTCAAAAGGACTCTGACTTTGCATATTACCGTTCTTGTTTGACTTTGAAAAATTAATTAATTGTTTTCCAAACTCTAGCACTCGTTTTACCTAATTAAGTAAAGTAACAACATGCTGATGATAACAACTGTATACTCATTTCTCTGCTCACCGCTATTAGATTCAGAGTAAATTGATTTAAAAACTCTCCATTTTCATTGGTCCGTCAATATCTTGCGTAGAACTTAAAACACTTTTATTCAGGCTTTGATATTATCCCCATTTACAAAATCATCTATCTATACATATAAAAATCAAGTGCTGTTCGTTAGTCTCGCTAAAACTCGAGAATGGCTGAACCGATTTGGCTAATTTCGGTTTTGAATTAATTTTTCAAGTCCAGAGAAGGAAGGAAACAAGGAAAAGCAACATTTTAATTTTTCCCATACAAACTTAACGGGTGGAACTAATTTCGCTGGGACAGCTTATTAAGAAATAAAAATGGAATACAAGAAATTAAAATAAATTCGATTATGTCATTAATATGGTAGCTGATTTATCCAAAAAATAACAATTCAACAAATTTATTCTTTAAATAGTTTTCCCCAATAGCACTAAATAACAAATAGCGCTAATTTGTGGAATGCAGCTGTTTAAAAAAATATGTAAGTATTGCATTAAATAGTAAATAGTATTTTAAAGGTAGGAATAGTAAAATAGCGTGTTAATAGCAGATAGCGCATAGCCTTATAGCAGATAGAGCATTTAAGACCGAGGAAATAATAACTTATAACGTTTCAATAGTTATCACGCTAAATAGCAGATAGTGCGCTGCAAACCGAAATAGCACATTCAATAGCGGATAATACTATAGCGAATTCTTATACCAGTATAGAGCAGATAGCTTTGAATTGCAGTTAGCACACTCAACTTTCCCTAAAAGATAAAAGTAAGCTAAGTTTTCTATTTAACTTTTCATCTAAACATCCGTTCTTACGAATATCGCATTTATTTAATCAATAAGTTATCCAAGTTCAATTTATGGCTTGGTCTGCTTTAGCTTTGGTCTGTTGCTAACTTTGACATCTTTAGCTGGAAAATTTGATTTTCTTCAAGGCTAGCCTATAGATAGATTTAATATATTTGATAGCTCTTCTGGTTAAACACGTCTTAAATTGTTTAGCTTCGAAGTTTTCATTTGTTTTCAAGTTTGGAAATAATTTTATTAGCTCTTCAAATCTAAACTTTTACTTTTTTTATATCAATTAAATCCCAAGTCTCTGTTATATGTTCAAATATAGACTGGATCTTCTCAGATATCGAAAGACCTCCAGCGTACATTTATTGTGTTCGTTCTTTTGAACTAACATAAATATATTTAGACAAATGTGGAATTAAAAATACAAATATTACGATTGTTTGGGTAACAAGAAATAGCTCGTATTTATCAGTCCATTCTTAGCTTTTCCCTTCTTCTAATCTTTTTAAATAATTATATAATAGTTTCTTGATAAAAACGCTAACAATGTACCGATTATACTGACATTCAAGCAAGATTGAAACTCATTATATTAAAGAGTCATCAGAGGGTGCTTTTTTTTTTAATTATCACTGAGTGATTTCGATATCATTGTTAATAAGTAAGTGTAATTAACGGGGACAAATCCACTCAATCCCGTGATATTTAGATATAAATTTGACAATAGTGACTTTAAAATATTTTAGAGCTCGCGCCAGACAAGTCCGGGTGAAGGTGAGCGCTGCTAATGTTGACTATCAAAGAAAAGTATTTTTTTATTTATATTTAAAAATATCCGCAGTTATTGCAATAAAGGTATAACATAAACTTGTACGATTTTTTTATGTTAGTACATATGCACCCTAATTTTTTTGAAAGTTCATTACAATAAATAGGTATATTTATCAATTGAATCAAAGTTTGACATTTCGGGATCTTCTCGGTAAAAAACAAAAACAGTATTGCCGAAGGAATCAGCACTTATTGCGTCAGGTTCCACATATAAATATTAATAATTACATTATAATTTGATGTTAAATAATTTTGCATATCAAAGTATTGACCAAAATTTATAGAATTATAAACATATGTTATGTAAAGCAGCAATAATATTAGTATTGAATTTTAAGAAAAGAAACGATTGACCGTATTATTGATATTATTCTAAATTTTATTAGGGACAAATATACTTACATCGTAAATTACACTTCAAATTACTTTAGAAAATAACAATATAACGTAAATACATATTCAAGTGAACCATGTTTTTTAAAAAAATCCTGCTATTAAGGTGTCTGGTAACTTTCGAGGAACGTCAAAAGATTTAAAAAAGTTCCGCATAAACTTGCCTGGCGAGCACTCTAGATTGTAGTTAAAATGACATAATATGTAAAACCAACGATACGACGAAAATGTGGATGCTTATAAGCAATAGTGTATCAGCCAAAAAAGAGACAAATTGGTGGCTATTAAAGTATTTCATCTTATTTTTCAAAATTTGTGTTCATTAAAAATACATGAATGAATGAACGAATGAACGAATGAGTTTTACACAATCAGAGTAAATCAAAAATCCTCAATTTGACTTTTTGTGGGTTGACACACTATTGCATAACAACATTAATTTATCAGTGGTTATTCAAAATCTCTGGCCCTTTGTTATTCTCAGCACAAAGACTTTCATATATTACTTTCGACGTAATCAAAATAATTTTATTGCTAAAATATATGAAGAAAGATAGAGAGTAAAATTTTTTCAGCATATCACAAAAACGTCAAAGCAACATATAATTAAATTGCATTTGCGTATTCAATTGTGATTATAATTTAAATCTATCTAAATACCTACTATGGCGACTAGTATTTGAACAGCCGTAATGACAGTATACCGCTGATTTTCTTGGACATTAAGGCCTGCACACAACACGGTACTACGACGTCGCATTTATTTTTAATGACGATGTGAGGTCATACCGCAACGCAAATAGTAGAGATCGTCTTAGAACTGAACGTCGCATCATTAGTAAATTAAATATTTATATGTTTTTGGTTATAATAAAATAAAAAATGAAGTTAGATCCATTAACCAGACGAAGTTCTAGTTAGTGAAATAAACCAGAAACTACAGATATGCGCTAATAAAAAAAATACCCATATAATATTCAGTTATCTGTACAGTTTACAGATAACCAATAATGAAATTGTGATTTAATGTGTTAGCTATTTTGTATCGACACGATGGAGGGACCTTTAGTTTCAAATTAAACTGTATCTAGAGTTACTCAAATACGATGCGATACAGACATTTATAATGCGACTTCACATCGTCGTGTTGTGTACAGGTTTAAGGCATTAGTTTTGCTATGACCTGGCGTACTTGAGCGCGAGGTTGAGAGGCTTCTCCTCCTTGAGTGAGTCCTTCAGCACCAGATCAGAGTTTGTGAAAGGTGGCGGTGGCAGGGACTCCTGGGTTGAGTCCTCCGTCTCCGATCGACTCGAGGATTCGGCATCAGGCCTGTAAAAAAGGCGTGTCTTGTATAGGCTATTTTTTGCGGAGGGTCGTAATGTCCCAAGAGTTTGCTATCGAAAAAATCTTGTTATATTAATGACAAAATTATTCTAGTAGGCGAAAATAAGACTTTGTAGTAGTAGTAGGGAACTACAACGATTTGTCTGGATTGGTATCAATGATTATGCTGCTGACTATCGTGCTGCTATAAGTTCAGTATTTTAATCACTACTTCAGATTCCGATTTACAAGTTAGATGACCTTGAAACTTTATATTCAAACTTCAGGTTGGCAGCAGTTTGTCGACGTCACAAAAATGTAAGAGGTCAGTATAAAGCAAGGTTGGCAGTGGTCAGTACCTGTACCGGCGACAGTTGAGGTGCGCGAGCGCAGCCAGCAGCCGCAGCAGCGCGTGCCGCGCGTGTGCCGCGCGCCGGTCGGGCGGCAGGTCGACGCACAGGCCGCCGGCGCCGCGCCCGTCCCCCAGGAAGGTGGCCACGTAGTTCTCCGTGCGCAGCACCAGCAGCAGCACGTCCTCCAGGTCCGCCTCGCTGACATTATATCCACAAGCCCATAAACATTTTTCTATGTGTAACGTAAGCTAATTGCTTCTCTTAACCGGCTTATAAAGGTGACCACTTATATCCAACATCGTGATAACATTTTGAGTACGTTCGGTCAACGGTCTTCCCAGACGGACTAAGCGTTGCGGGTTGCCATTTTCCCGTAGCCGTGCGGCTGTCAAAAGGTGCGCTAACTAAACTGCCTTACGCGTGCTTAACGACTATCGTGTATTTCTTAAAATCAGAAAATTTGTCCAAGTAAAAAATTGATCAGAAACTAAAAACAATAAATTTAAATTTCCTAACGCTTGAAACCACTTTGACAACCATTCACGATTACAACCATTACAAAATATCGACACGTCGTCATGTTTAGTCTAGCAAGCCTCAACATAATATTAACCTTCTGATTGCTTGTTATAAATTTTGTTATATGGTCGTTAAAATCTTATTATCACTAACATTTTAGAATTTAACTAGCGCTTGACCGTAAGTCTCGAGTTACTTTTCCGTAAATATTTAACTAACCTGGCCGAGTAGAGAAACTGCGCGAAGTTGATGTTAGCAACGCAGCCGTCTCGGTCCTCGCTGTCGGTATAGAGGTCGGTCTCACGGTAATACATGTAGAGGAAGTCGTTCAGCTGCTTCGCTATCACCGCACACCTATCCTTGTCACACATCTTCGTCGGTGGACCCTGTAGGATTGAATCATTTGAAAATGAGGACACTCTTATCACAATGATATTTACCAGTACAGATAGCTCTTTATAAACCTTGTGCCGACCTGCAAATTTAGCTTTAATATGTAATAATTATATATTTTTAATGGATCGTGACAGGAATAATAATACACTTAGCTAGAAAAAAAAATATTTCAAATTTTAATTGAGACATATTTGTCAGGACTGGAATCTTACCACACCAATGTCAGAAATCGAGTACCTAGGTACCCGGGGATTTCACGATCAAATCGCTCCGGTCATATCCAAGGATGGTGTCAAAAGTCTTCGAAACCGACGTATTTGCACGAAAAGGGTAATGAGCGTGGAGGAAGCCAGGCAGATCTGCAAGGATCGTGACATCTGGCACTCGACACTCTGCCTACCCTGTGAGGGACTTGGTGTAAAATATACGTATGAATGTATCAATAACTGGTGTCAATGGCTGGTGTTGACTCGGAGTTGAGTATTCACGTAAGTGTGTAGGTGCGTGTGACCTTAATGTTGTAGGGCATCCGGAGCGAGGCGGAGGCGCGCCGCAGGAAGCGCAGCACGAGCGCGGCGTGCTGCACGGCCAGCTCGTTGGCGGGGGACGAGATCCGCTTCAGCACGTGGCTCAGGTACAGCCCGAACAGCCGCCGGCCCTCGCCCGTCCTGCACGTACGTACATAACACATGTGTATTTTTTTTCGTCAATGGTCAATGCAAAGGATTGTGGTAATGTTGTAATATATGGATTGCAACGTACAAGCTTTTTATTTAGGAAACAGTTTTTTATTAGAAATTTAAGTTTAAGATAGAGTAAAGCTACATAGGAAAGCACCCAAATTGTGCTACTTCGAATACATTAACAAGCAAATTAACCAATTTACATAATTATTATTGAGCTTATTTTTTTTTATGTTGAATGTCGACAGTCCACTAAATAATATTGAAATGATTGCGTTTAGTGTTGCAATTTTGAAATGGGACAGCGAGTATAATTAATGGAATTCTTGAACACACCTATAAAAATGTTTTGTGAAAATAGTAGTCACTTTTTGGCGATGGCGATGTTGAAACTGAACCATGCAAATGAAAATGGTTCATTTTTACGTAATATTATTTCGGGAAGCAACCATTCATTAACCCACAAGTAGCCGCCAACCAGCTCTACCAATTGGAGCATAATAATGCGTGCAGAAGCGCGAGTGATACGCGAGTTACTGACGTGAGTTTGAGCCCGTCCATGAGCTGCCGTTTGATGAGGTCCTTGGCGCGGCGCGCGTCCCTCGGGTGTCCGGGGACCCGGTCCCGCTCGCCGCCTTCGCCCAGCTGCACGGCCGGCGCCGCGCCTGCTATGGTCACCGCTTCGTACCGCTTCAGTCTGTATAAAATAACACATCATTCAATGACACATATCCGGCTCGAAGGACCAGTACTTAAGTTCAAAAGGACTGGAGTAATAATAACATTGTTTCCGTTAAAGCTAGTCCCGAATTTGTACTGAGCATGTTCTGTCGTTAACTAAGACTCACAACATTAATTGATAATTTTGCTTCTAGAATAGAAATACCGAGCAATTCAAGAAGATATCGCAAAACTAGCTTGGGGATAGTGGAATTTGCTTTTCCAAAAGAGTTCAAAACTAACACAGGAAAAATAATGGACAGTAGGGTAAACGTAATTATCATAGTTGATGGTCACCTCTCCGGTGTGTCGGTAAGGCTTGTGGCTACGGTGGCGTGCTGGAAGTGTGGCAGGACGTGGGCGTGGACGAGCAGGTTGTAGTTATGTTGTACCACGGCATACGGCGCGTTGTTATTTAATGACGTAGAGCACACCGGAATACCCGTTACTGGATCTGGGAGATTAATATAAACATATAAATATGAATATGCTTGCTCATGATTTGAATGCCCTGATCAACTATAAAATGAAATATGTTACTATTTATTTTACAGATTAAGTGTCTTTCTTACAGAGTTTCCAAATAACTCAAAAGGCAGTTAAAGCTAAGACTAAGGAAAATGTGTTGTGTAGTGTCATGTACAGACAAAGTCAAGAATCGAACCTAGATACTGCGAGTACTTCTGCCACGAGTTCTGGCTGGGGAAGATCCTGACGAAGCCCCCGCGGCGCGCGTACTGTGCCCGCACGGCGCGCACGATGCGCAGCTCCTCGCCCGTGAGCGGGACCGCCGCCCCTCCCCCGCCCGCTCCCCCGCCGCCCTTGCCGCGACACACGTTCTCCGCCGAGTGCACTCGCCGGCACTGCTCACACAAACAAAAATCTCAAGCGCGCAGATCGTTGAGAAACATCCGCTTCCACTTGTTTTTTTGTTTTCAGTTTGATGTTTGTTGTGTTTGTATTTCATATTTGAACATAATAAAGCCTGCACTGCTATCCCGATTGACATGAATCTTACGTGTTCTATGAGTATCTATCAATTGATTGAATTGTGTGGCACGTTGTCATAGAAATTGACAAATGTAAAACTGAAAAAAAAAACTGACTTCGATTTGAACATTATGTAAATCTATATCCATTTATGTTATATTTTTGTCATATTTTTATCAACTTTAAGTGTGTTCTTCTGCCTACCTTTTTACGATGTGGGAGTAAAGATACTTTAATTTTATTACTGATGATAGAATACTGTGGAAGTTTATCGAGCAAATACTACTGTTCCACTTAACCGGGGGAGGGAAAAGAATACTTGAATGTGACCACCGGATAGCAAGTCACCGGTAGAATGTATGGCATGTGATATGTAAAAGTAAAATATATGATGGTGTCTTAAATTAAATTTTCCTGTATATCATAAAAATCTATAAAAAAATGTGGTAAACACACTCACGGCGCCTATTCTCATTTTGAGAGAGTTGTTCTGTGGAGATGCATCCATCTTGGCCATGGGTATTGCAGGCAGCCCCACCAACGTTAGCGTGTCAGCCAGCAGAGCGGACTTCACGCGAGCGTCTAGCGGACTCTCACAGGCTAAACTATTGACAGAAATGACACAACCTAACAAAAATACGTCAAGACAAAAAACCCTTCTATAATTATAAATTCAAAATATGTAAAGAACTTTCATGTTAAGATATTTAAAAGCTACAGACAGAAAACAATTAGCTAGTCAGATGATTATAGATTAAGATCCGGCTGCAGATTTGTGTAGTTATCGAGTACATGCTAAAATTCGCATTTTTACTGATATTTATGATTAGGAGAATAAAAATCTAGCACCATACCACTACCATAGCTTTAAAACGTCGTACAGCTAGCAATCGCTATCCTAGTTAGACTGATGTTACGCGCTAGCTTCCTCTCACTCAACCTTTAATATTTACCATCTTCAAGAACTAGTAACCCTAACTTGCGGCCAGATTTAATTAGGTTACCATATATCATAATCATCATTAGCATTATTTTGATGTATACCTTATGGATGTATAAATAAATAGAAATCATACCTGTTTATACCTGGCTGCGAAGAGGTACGACCAAGTGCGCAACAACGGCAACTACGATATTTTTAAGTCTTTATACCTATTGCCGTGAAATGAACGATATTTTATTTCAAAACTTGATTAATTTTTTCCCGCAAAATAAATGAACAATAATTTAATTAAAAATATTATCGGCCACATTTTGATTGGCACCGTGATCTATTTTTATCCTACCCGATAACTAAAAAAATCTACAGCTGGATCTCGTACTATTAATATTTTATCCTGTATACGTCCATAGTTCGTAGCTAAAGGAGTTTACGACAATTTATTAGCTAGCGTCTCCGTAAATACTTTGAAAAGCGCCTCTAAAGGTAGCTAAGGGAACTAAAATTCAGATCAAAAGCGTTATAGGTTACGATACGTAAATTACTGAACATAATCTATACTAACTCGTGGTAAATGCTTTGTAAGTTTAGCAGCTACTATACCCTCCAAACTACTACTCTACTTTATGGTGGCAGAATAGATCTGTATGTATAAATTCTTGCAAAATTTTATAACATAGCTAATAGAGTATTAGTGTGTGAACCTTTTAGGAGCTAATAGATCAATGTACATATATGTAATAACCCTGAATATGACTGGACAAGAAAACTCTAAGCAAATTAAGAAAAAACTGTCATGTCAGGTGTCAATTTTTTTTATTTTATGTTACTGTTTTGGTATTGAATGACACTATTTTTATAAATTATCGAATTAAAATCTAGAAAAATAGTAATTTAACTGTCTAAAACTTACCTGGGCGAAAGATTAATCTCAAGGAGCCATGGTTTTAGCATGTCATCTACGAGGATGTCGTATCCGAACAGTTCTGAAAAAAAAATATAATCCTAAATATACAAAAATAAGTTATCTGAAAAGGAGTATGTATATATGTTTGATTTATTGAATCTGATCAGCTTGGTTGCAGGTCTAGTATTCCTACTGAAATACAGTGTTAGGTCACTGAAAGATGGTACTATTCGACTAGAACATTAACTAGACTCATAAATATGAATACCAGGGAAGTCCGCTATATGCCAGATAATACATACTAGTGGTCGACCATAATAAATTTTAATATCTTGTTGATAAGAACGCCATCTTCATTTCTCAAGACCAACTATTTTGTTTCAAACTTTTTAGTGCGCTTTTATCGTTATCATCAATATATATTTTGTTTGTGTGTGTCAAATGCATGGTAGTGTGGGTAATGTTTTATTTATTGATCTTATGTACTTTATAAGCATTATTATTGAAAAATATTACCGTCTTCTGCTTCACCAACACAAAAACTATAAGTGTGCCAAAGTTTATGCTCCTGCGTCCGCGCAATTTTCGTAAAAATGGGTCCAAAGTTTTGGCATCACGTATATAGATAAATTAAAATAAGTTTTTTTATATGTTTTTTTAAAAAAATCTTTTTTAATTGACATATGGTATACAAGCACAAAACTCACTGTTAACGTTTATTATCTTTTTAACACCTGACAGGAAATTTTGTTATAGTTTGGCATGTCTGTCTAAATACTATGGCATTGTCTTCTAAATACTTTTATTGTTTGAAAGCTGACATGTTCGAAGTGGTTTTTAATACATTACGGGTAGGTTTTGCAGGGGTTAAAAATATGTTTTTTTCATTTAGATTATTTCATATTTTTAAGTGATTTAAGAGATTACGATATGTCACTCACCAAAGCAGTTGAAAACATTAGGCACAAACACCCTCGCTGCGGCCGTGATGGTCTGCGCTGAGGACAGGATGGACTTGACCACCAGATCCTCGATGGCCGCCATCAGCGCTGCAGTGTTGCGGCCCTGTTTGCGGAGATGGCGCAGTAGTGCGGACAGCGTCCACTTGTGACCGATGTTGCCAGCATTCGGATCGTCACACCTGATTATATGCATTATTTATTTAAGCATAAAAAAGAAGGTAAGCATTGGGGCTTACTGATGTGTTGCCATCATTAAGAGATGAACTTTTCACTTCGCGACTTGCGTTTTGCATAACAGAAAAAGTCATGTATCCAACTGTTAAAATTAACTGTTTAAATAAACACACGAGTATTGACTAAGCGTTTTCTAAGCCTCTGAATTTTAAGTCCTTTTAGTATACGTATATATTGTATGTGTTGTTGTATATTCGTCTGTTTGTTTATTTTTAAAATAATCCCAGCTTTTCGTTTTTGCAGCGAACATTGTTGTTGGGGCAAGTTGATACAAAGATTGAGAAAAATATAAACTGTAGGTTACGTCGGAAGCCTCATGCCCTCGACTTTTCGATTTGCTTCTCACGTCCCGCCTAAATAGTAGCACGCCAAGTCCCTTAGGACTAGGCAGAGAGCGATACTGCAAAATCTCACTATACTTACAGATATACAACGCGAATTTGCATGGATGTAGGTACTCGGGGAGACCTAGGTTGAGGTAGTGATGTCAAGAATTTCTGAAACCAGCGTGTTTCTATGATTATGGAGGAAGCCCGATTTTTTTGGCAGGATTGTTAGATTTGGTGCTCGACGCTCTCTGCCTACTACGTAAGGAACTTGGCGTGAAGATATCAAAATATGTATAGAAAGCAGGAGATATAACTTACTTGATGTAGTCGGTGTGGTATTTGTTGATGCTGTAGTTGCACAAATGCATGCAGGGGTTCCAGAGGTTCTTGTTGGTTTTGTCGTACTTGACCGTGGCGAACCGCACCAGCCCCTCTTCGTACAGGTATATCAGGAGCGGGTCTATCGAGGTGACGCACACGTACAGACGGAGGTCGCACTTGTGACCACCAATCAGGAGCGGTTTATCTATGTACTTTGCTACAACCACGTTCTCACCTTTCGGGATTTGTTCTGGCTAGAATAAAGTTTGTTAAAATTATTACCATTCACAACTTTGCCCGCGTGCCTAGCTATATGTATTTTTATAAATTGCAGCCTGTGTTAAGTTTCATCCAAATCCGTTTAGTAGTTTTGCGTGAAAGAGTAACAAATATTAATCTATATTTACTCTCACATTTTATAAAAGTAGGATCGATTTCTTTTTTATTTACTTACGGCCAATATTAGTAACCTATCTAGGATAAGAGATCGAGCTATTTTAAATCAGTTACCAGGTAAGAGATGTTACTTTTCAATATTTAACAAAAATATCTTAGCAACAAAACTCTAGAAGACCTATCTTTATCTGTAGATAGGTTATTAATATTGGCCGTTAATCTATTAGTCTCTGCTTTAACCTTGTCAAGGTTTCGTTAACGTCTGATAGGGTGTAATGGTTCTTGATGTCATAAATTTACTTGGCTATACTCGTTTCGATTTCATAGTCTATGTAGTCTAGCGTTCCGCTGTTGGATTTGACTCCATGAGGTACCGGGTTCGATCGCCGGTTCGGACAACTAAAAATATTAAAAAAGAGACATTCAAAAAAAATAATATATCTCAGATCTCACCTCGTTTTTAAACTCGGTTAACAACGTCTAGAATATTAAAAAAAATCTTGTAAGCCGTAGTTTTTACAACTAACTATCCCATAAGTATTAGAAATTCATCCGACAATAATTTGCTGTTTCTAGGTAAAGATAGGTCAGGAAAGTAGAAAAGTCTCGCATGTCAACTCTCAAGAAAGTGATGTTTTATATAGTCCTATTTTGCAAATTAAAGTACGTACCGTATTAACAATGTATATACCGCGTCCTCTGCTGGACGCAGCCGGTTTCACAATCCAAGGACCCTTAGTCCTATAATGAGTTGTACAAAGCTCCTTATATTCAATGGGCATAAGGAATGTAGTTGGAATGAAGTCGAAGTGTTTTAGGCCGCGGAAGTATTGCATCTTCTCTATGTTTTTGAACAGCTTGTCTTTTCTCGTCAATTCATAGGACCTGAAAGATGTTGTCTCTAAATTTCTTCTTCTATTTCTTAATCTTTAAAGAACACAAAAAAAAGTCAATGGGTTGCACTGACTTGACACTTAAAAACTTGAATACTAATGTTGTGTATTTTTGATATTTTGGAACGGTTAGGATATAATTTTACATGAATAGCTGTTAATTATCAGTATAAAAGTACTTTATCATTTATATCATAAAAATACAATATTCATTTAATTGATTTTATTCCAGAACAAAGAAAATATAAATGGCGTGTTGCGAGATCTTCAAACCGAGATATACCAGCCGTCAAAACGAAAAACACATCATGAAATGCGGCGACAACATACACTGGTTTTACTCTCCTTCCGTCTTACAAATATCGATCAGTTCCTGACCGTTAGCGTTTTTTACCCATCACAAAAAGTGTAACATGGCGCTAAAAAGTTTTCATTTCAAGTTATTTTTTTATATAAGAGGTCCGCGAACAAACATACGGCTCTCCTCATGGCAAGATTTAGCCCCGGCCTATAGACATCATAGATTTTACTGTCCGTCCGTCCTGTGTTAGGTCCAGTGTCTTAAAGGCTACCCTACAACAGGAATAGGCAAAGCGAATCCCTAGCTGTAAGTTTTTCACAGCGCTCTACCGCCAGTGGTCTAATTAGTAGAAACCTATTTACTCTGTGTTCAACTCCTACGAGTTGCCTGGCAGAGAGGCCAACATAGGAAAAAGAAAGAAGTTGGACAAGTTGTTTCAGATAACGACCCTAGACTACAGTAGGTTAAAGATATATTATTAGAACAATAATAAATAAATATCCCTGAACAAATTACATAAATTCATCTAATCCCACAGTAAGCAAATTATGCGCTTATATTATTGGTGTTAGTCAAGCATACTAACACGTAGAAATAACTAAAATACTTAATAAATGTAATAAACACCGGATCCGGAAATACAGACATTTAAATGTTCATCACACAAAGGTCTGCCCCAGTTGGGAATCGAACCCGAGCGTCACCTAATAGTGAAGACTAGATTTTTAAAACCAGAAATGTTTAAAATTGTAATCAAGGCTACTTATGTGTCCTATTTCACTTTGTGTTTTGTTTATTTAAGTGTAAAACAAATTCTTCAAAGACACTGTGTAATACTTAAGTAATTGGTAAGACTTAAGCAATCTTATCAAACATACTTTGTGGAATGGTTGCCTCGTTGGTAAGGTCAAGTGATTCATATTATCAAGTCTTTGTAAAAGTTGATCTCAGCAGATAAGATTTTAGGTTGCAGATCAGTCATTACTGTATTTGCCATTGGCATGTAAGGCTCTATTTAGGCACGCGCATGGATTCAAAAGTATAACCCTTCGTTGTTAAATATTTTATTGGATAAATAACAAAAATCGCCTCTGAGGTCTAGCGTTGTTGGACTTGGCTTCACAAGGTCCCGGGTCTGGCAACAAAAAGTAAATGTGTTTTCCCAATTTTCTACTAAAAAAATGTTGCTCGGGATTGGATGTGTGCCCGTGTACAGTGTGGGACTAAGTGTCTAGCTAATTGTGGGTGCCGTGGTTGTGCTTACCCATTCGGGGATATTGGAGTGAAGCTACTTTATTTTTTTTTTAAATTAGTAGTCTCTATAGGTTGGCTAAATTTATTTGACTGATAAAGAATGCCTAGTCCCTAAAAGGCCACTGACAACCTCGTTGATCGATGGGTTAGCGTACACGACTAACTTACCCGACCAACCGCAAGGCCCGGGTTTAATTGCCGACGGAGACACGCAGCTGTGTGATGACCATCTTTATATCATAACCGTTAACTAACACCCATAATGTAAGCATACAATTTGCTTACTTTAGGGTTAGATCTTTTTGTATAATTTGTCTTGGGATATTAATTTCATTTCTATATAGCCGGCATTATTGCCTCAAAACTAAAGCAGGAGATCCAACATCTCAGTCTCAATATTGGTCAACGCATCAGTAACTTATTTGGTGTAAAAAAGAGCTCCTAAAAAAATTAAAAGTCCCAAAATAAAAAGCACAGGGTTGTTCTTGAAAAGGGGGGTAAATAATCATTTATAGCTTACTTACAAATACAGTCAGATCGCCAGCAGTGGCATCATTTGCCACAAGTAGTAGTTTTTTGCACTAAACATTCATTACCTAGGGAAATGGTTCACCCTTTGGTAGGGTGTGAGGGATCTCAGCACGTCTGGTTTGGGGTGAAGGCCTGCCCACATCAGGTTGAACTCTTTGGCATCTGCGTGAGCCTCGATGAGGCCGTGGGCTTGGAGCAAACGGTGTAACAGTTTTGTCTCAGTGTTCACCAATTTATATGTTATCCTCAAAGTATGCGCTGGCATATTGCTACTTTCTAGTACCTGAAATTAAAATATTTTATTAGAGACCCCATACAGTGTACAGTCAATGCTTCATAATAAGTATGGACTTCTGTAAATACGTTATTAGGTAATCATTGATTTGGATATTTAAGTCAGCAAATTCGTCTAATGTCCTTAAAAGTTCCAGGACCATGTTTCGGTCCATAATGAGCCTTTGTTCAGTTTCGTTTGGTAGGTATGTACCGGACATAACTTACACCAGGGTTTCCCGAACCGCTTCATATAATCAACGAAACGTAATCCACGTTTCGTTGATTATAGGAAGAGGACATTACCGGGCGCAAGAGTTCTATTCTACTTAATTACTGTCGCTGCTGTGCCAAGTTCCTCTAGTACTTGATAATAATAAATTGAGACAAATTTAGTGTGAAAAACAAGTAAAATACCTTGACACTATCCACTTCTTTGACAAGCAAATGTTCGGAATCATCACTGTCAAATACCGGAGAAAGAGCCCTTTGTATATTTTTCCTTTTATTTTTGCCTTTGTTCTTCTTATTTTTCTTATCATCTTTTGCATCTAGAAAATAATTACTGTTGTCTTTTTTTCTTAAAAGAAAATAAAGGTTTTTCTATTATTTTCAAAGGACAACCATAATAGACATTATTGATAAAGATAAAGCAGAGGCGTCGATATCCTATGGCCGGGATGTTAAGCATATTGTTCAAATTTACCGGCTATCTTAACTTCCGGACCGGAACATGACAGGTCGTTATGGCGGCAGCAACTGGTTACGAGTTTTCTGGCTGGAAATGGTCTATACCACACAAATGACCAGACCAACATACGAGAATGAGAAAACTGCAATAATCATTGACTAGGGAGGAGTGGAACATTGGACCTATTGCTCATTTTAAAATAGTCGATACCATTTTCCCTATAAAAATGCTTTAATACATATTTTGAGGTAGCTCCACGGATTCTTGAACTTTCCCCAATTTTCGCACCCAATTTTACACCCTTTGACCCCCTATAAAATACTGTGCCAAGATAATAAAAAAAAAAGTATCTTCACGCCTTTATCACCGAAGAGGTAGGCAGAGGCACAACCAGCACCCACGATTAGCTGAAGACACTAAGTCCCACAATGTGATAGGTAACAAGCCTATCACCAACCGGGCACATATCCAATCCCGAGCAACATTTTTTTATTAGAAAATTGGAAAAACCTAATTTTTCTGGTTGTTGCCCGACCTGGGATTTGAACCCGGGACCTCATGCAGTCAAGTCCAACAACTGAATCGCTAGACCACAGACCAAGATAATACCTAACAAATACATTCAAATAGCAGAAAAATTACGGTCATGCTTACTGCTGGTTACCTTTATTCGCTGGTGGCGGATCCTCGGGAGGTTTGATGTTAGCTGTCGAATTTTCTATATTTAAATGTTTCTTAAGCGTTATTTTATTTAAATCATTAAGTACATCTTCTATATCTCTTTTATGTTCAGCTGTTTCATGTCCTTGTTCCTCTAAAGATATGGTTTCTGGGACATCTGCTGCACTGACGTGTCTTACAACATAGGCTTGCCCTGTAAACTTATTACTGTTCCCAAAAGTTTCCATTACATCATGCATTATGTTCTTTGACCGTACATTGAAGGAATGTGGTTCAGCGACTAGTCTTTTAGCCATATTTTTGGCTTTGTTCAAGAGAATTGTGGTCCCTGTGTTATTGCCAACAGTTTTCGTCGTAGATTCCATGGATGGAGTTCGTGAAGCGAGCACACAAGATCGGAAGACCAGTACGGCTCCTTTGGAACCGATCGGGCCGCCGACGATCCAGTCTGAGACTGATCCCTCATTTTCCTTTTCTTTATGTTTGCTTGTGTCGTCGTCATTTTTTCTCATGCTTCTGCCTTGTTCTGGTTGAATGCCTGATGTTGACGGAATTGTTTTTTCTGGTGATACATGTGGACTAAAAAAAAGAGACAGAAAATATATAATGAAATGAAATAAAAAAGATGAGACTCGTTTTCGAGGCCAGTGTCGAGCAAAGCGATGACCCTTGTTATGGTGCCAGCAGTTGTTTGAATTACTTTAGTACTCACCACTTCAAAAACATTATATTTTTTTAAAAAGTTATTTAACAGTAGGGGAGCTCAAGAGGGGATTTGAAGTGATTTTACTTACTTAATCACTTTGTGCTATGGTTAATCACTTCTATAATGTTTCTTCTACACTTCTACAATCTCTAAACTATAGTCACGTGTGTAGGGTAATAAAAAATAGTACTAAAAAGGTTAATTTTTTTGACGTGAAAATATATCGGCTTCGAGTTATTGCTCTTTAGCTTTTAGACGCTCCCTGCACCGCTAAGTATATAAATGACACGTGACCTTTTTTATTCTCCACTACCTAATCAACAGTCTAATAAGTCCCAATGACATTTAAGAGACTACATATTATTTACCATCCTGTGCTCCCCTAGTACAGTCTACTCATTTTACATATTTTACTGAACATACATGTTCATATATAGTCTAATAAAATGTAACAAAAGCTTAGCTACTTCAATATAACATTCAAAGCTAGGCAAAAGGAGGCAAGATCAAAAGTAAGCATTTCAGCGTTTATGAAAATTCATAAAAATTGTACATTTTGAGCTACGACATTTATTAAAACGCTTAATGAAATGCCTAAACTTGAAAAACTTAAATTGCTTAAGCAAGAAATCTGAAAAGTGTGTTCATTTTGCCTTTTTTCATGCCACAAATACATGTTTTATTAAAGATTTTTATAGAAACGATAAATTTTACATCGAAAAAGGTAATGCTAAAATGGTAAATGACGAAAATAAAATGTTTTTCTGGTAAGCGGCGCTCCGTTAGTATCCCGTAGGCACGGAGATTACTAACTTTAATAAATAATTCATCAGTCACCTTGACCAACAATCACAAGAATCGAAACCACAAGTAGACTAAACCGCACGTAGACTAAACTACAGACATCTATGTAAAAACTCAACGTCGCGCAAGTGGGGGAGAGACTTAATCCAGAATATTAGACATAACACATTTTTAATTATCAATTTCCATGTGCGTGTAATATCATAATCTATGGCAGCCTTGACTTAATGTCGTTAATGGATTAATAGTTCTAACACAGAAATAGCAAAGCCTCATTCCAGCCACTACGTAAAGCATGTATAATCAATGTATCGCCTTGAACTGATCGATTTCTTTATTTTTTATGAGAAAGTAGGTCATTTAACAGATGGACAGTAATATTGCAATTGTTGATCTATAATATTTTTAACTTTTGTCAGCGAGTTTTAGCGCCATCGAGAAAAAATATTGTCACAGTTTCTCGCAATTATTAAAGTTTGTGTGTGAAATTAGTCAATGTTGTTTGTGTGAAATTAGTCAATGTTGGTTGCATTTTGTACATATTTTTTAAGTTAAAGTGCAAAGGATAGTTTCTTTATGTAGTAGTCATAAAGAAACTATCTGTTGCTCGTGGCGTTGCCTGCGTGGTTTATGGTCCCACGGGAACATTTTTCAGGATAAAAACTATCCTATGTGTTAATCCAATCCTCTGTGTGCGCCAAATTTCATGAAAATCGGTTCAGTAATTTTTGCGTGAAGAAGTAACAAGCAAACAACAAAACATGCAAACTTTCCCATTTAGTGTATCGTGTATTTTCTCGTTATCTCCAAACCTCACTTAATGAGCTTGAGTAGAGGCAACTTTCCTCAAGACCCTGACACGACTTTCCTTGACTAATGACTAATCTTAATAATCGAAGACCTATTTTGTTAAATCCTGTAATTTACAACTTAACTAATGGCAAACGGTCACGCTCATGCCAAAAACTAAATAATTCCGCGTGAACCTATCACTCTCGATCTTCTCTCAAACCTAATTAGATATCTGTGCACACAAAAGTTATAATACAACAAAGCTTTGTTGTAAAATAAGGACAACCAAATTTTTCGCATTTATAATATTAGGATGGATTATAATAGTTCAAATACATTATTTATTACAAAAATTGTCTGGGATGCTGGAAATTGTGGGGCTATAAAATACCTTCGTTTGATCGTGAATGTCCTGGAAAACCGGGGAAAATATTTTGTAAATAATATTAACAAATATATCTAATTCTTCTATAAATGACAACAAAAGTAAAGGTGCTTGCTTGATTTCTGATTTACATAATAATTTATTAAATGGACAGGAGTTCTCATTGATGTAACTTTTTGTAAAAAAAAAACGGTTATCATTTCATTGATACTATAATAATAATTATGTTTTTCCGTACATTTTGGTTTTCTCAAAGTTATATTTACCTATTTTGATCCAATTATAGGCAAACCATAAATAGGTTTAACGCAAAAAATTAATAGCCAAATGGAAACGGGACAATATTTTGGGACTTCAGATAGTGGAGGACGCACGGGAGTTAGTTTGTTATTTCATTGCAGATGTAGAGGGGAGGTTTTATTTGTATTACAGCAAGGATCGGCATTCAAGCAATGTAATTGTTCTAATGGAAAACCACCACAAAAATGATTATGGACATAATATTTTTGCGACATAAAGAAATGGCTGGCAATTGTTATTCAGGTGAACACTTACTATACTTATTTTTGGTGTACGCTACCTTATCCCTATGCGACAGATAGAACTTTGTAGATGTTTCAAATTAATTGTAAAAATAATAAAAAAAATGGTTATTCCAATTTTCTAATAAAAAAATGTTGCTCGGGATTGGATACGTGCCTGGTTGGCGATAAGCTTGCCACCTATCACATTGTTCGACTTAGTGTCTTCGCCTAGTCGTGGATGCCCAGGTTGTGCCTCTGCCTAGATAAATAAACATGCTTTGTCTTTTCATATTAACTGCATGTGGTGAAAGCTAGGCAGGTCTAAAAGGATCATGACATTTGGAACTTAATACTCTCTGTCTAAGGGCTAAAAATACTCATTTGTTTTTTTGGCAACTTCAAATCTTTTCACTAAAATACATGTGACTTTAGAATAATACAAATTGAAGGCTTTTTTAAGGCTATTCGAAAAACATAAATTTACACACAGGTATGATTTGTGTATTAATTAATGTATTTTTCATAAAACAACATACGGAAATGAATAAACAAACAATTCTAGAAATAAATGAAGTAAAAGAGGATGAAAACCAAAAAAACAGCGAAAGATACAATACAAAATACACGTAAAAAACGAAAACTTGCGAAAGATAAGTACATGATGTAAAACTCATTGAAAGTTTCTGTATTTTATTGAAAAATACTAACATATATTTTACTTGTAACTGTCTTTAAAATGAAAATTAAATTAAACTTGTGTAACCACTATTTACACCTTATGGGGCTTGGCGTGGAGATGTGTGTGTTTTTTTAATTGATTTTAAAAAAGATAGGTATAACTTAAAGTTTAGTTAATGCACAGCAGAATTGCCACTATATACTTTCAAAATCCCCATTACTTTTTTAAAATTCGCTAGACCAAAGGTGGCAAAACCATTTGAGGCAGTTTATACAATTGTATTCATTGACACAAATATAATTAGTCACACATTGTCGAGCGGTTGAACCATATGGTTCAATTCAATGGCTAGTTAGTCCATAGAGGGTATAGCTGTTACAAATCACAGTATAAAAATGGTCATGGTCACTTCACATTTCGGTCATCTTTTATGAAACTAAAATAGTATAATTCTGACTTTCATTGAAAGCGTACTTTAAGTTTACATTACCATTTTATGTTTATGTAGATCTTGCGTACTCTCATCGCATGCTTTACAATAGTGTTTAAACTTTCCTGAGTAATAAGATTGGTTTGTAAAATAAAAAGATAATTTGTGTTTAAACAACGTCACAAAATAGGAGTTTCATTTTCTTTTTGTATTGATTCGGTCGCGACTCATCTGATTACGTAAGATCATTATTATATTATTATTATTTATAAGCCTATGCTCGCCTTTTACGAGCTGCCTGGTAGGTAGGGAGACGGTCTATACTGCAAAGGATTCCGGACCAACACGGGGAAGACGGGCAACCTAATTGACATAAAGTAATTTAAGCGCCATAAAACTGCAGAAATCTGTTTTTGATGGCAAAAGACAACGAACAAATACGCAGATCCCCTGATGATAAGAGGTTATAGTCGTAGGCTATAGACACCATGTTGTAGGTACGTCGCTGTTCCATGGCCGGGGTGTTAGGCCAATCTCACACACTACCGAATACCCTATCCTCCGTATCGGAACTTGTCATTATCATTATTGCGACAGCAATAGGTAATAGATAATGCGGTGGATTTCTATCTGGGAAAGTTCCTGTACTCGATCACCACTCAAGTGGTCTTGCTGATAATGACCCCTTTGGCATTTGCTTGCCTCTAACGAGCTGACAGACAGGATGATAGATGGTCTTTTCTACAGAGAGGACCCGGACCAACACGGGAAAAAAGTGCAAAAAACCGATCAGTTTCATTTCCAAGTCAATCAGGTATACCAAAATAAGAGTACTAAACGTGTCACCAAATTTGGATCATGAAACAACTTTTAAAAAAATATAAAAATCCATTCAGCATTGGTTGAGTAATAGCGTAACAAAAAAGGTTAGGTTAGCATCTGAGATAGCCAGCTTCTTAAGATGGTACCTACGGAACATAGTAGTAATTTAAACTCTTTCAAACTTTAAAAAATTAAAATATTGAAAGTGGTCTATTTTAAGAACTGGGCTATCTTAGGCGCAACTACCTTATACAATCAAAATATTGAAAGTGGTCCATCTTAAGAATTGGGCTATCTTAGGCGAAACTACCTTATACAATAAAAACAGAAACGTTTTTAATAACCTCTTCCTTTTTGGTGTGTGTGTGTTGTATTTATTCGCGAGGCAATTTTCATGTTTATAGCAGAAAATATCCCTTAAATTTGTCGATGCACGCGAGCAGGCGTGAGTGCGAAAATATTACTCCTATAAAATCTGAATTCGCGTGGCGTTTTATTATTGACTATTGGCGTCCAAAAATATGTCTATTTTTATTGTGATGGAAAAGTTATTGCTTTTGCATTTAAGACAAATATACTTGGACTTGCAATTTAAATCAGTCGACTTTGCGTGACTGGTGTACAAATCAACGGACAGGGCATATTTTTTACAACAAACATTACTACATTTACTACAACATTTAATATAGTTACTGTTTTATTACTGTTACTGTTTGTCTACTTAGCCAAAAATCCCTCAACGGATTTTACCAAATGATGTGTATTAGAGCTTTTTACTGTAGCAAAATCCATCATCCCGTACTAACCACAAAAAGTCACTTAAACATGTGAACCACAAACCCAACGAGTTATAGCTGATTTATTCAAATATTAGTAACCATGCTTATACCCGCCCCTGCCGGGAATCGAATCCAAATATGTTTAATAATTCGTCATGTCTGTGCGCTAATCATACCGTAGTTAACATTTCATAATTATAAAGGTGCTGACCGAGAAAAATTTCGTCGTGAGACCTTGTTCTGCTCAACTAAGCGATAAATCCTAGTAAACATTTTGTCAGACATTTTTTAAAATGTGGCCGCGGCCTAATTTTATCTACGAGTTATCTTATCTTGGGCTTACACTTTAAAAAGTTTAATAACTTGTGTTTTGAAGAGAAAATGAGTTTAGAAAGATATTTTTTCGCAATTTTTGTTTGTTTTATAGTATTACTAGCTGTTTGCCCGCGACTTCGTCAGCGTAGAATTTCATATAAACTTTGTTTTGTCTTTTGGGGGTTGATTTTTGAAAACAAAATAGCCTATATTTAAACTCGGATTCTGAGCTATATGCACATCAAATTTAATTAAAAATTGCTTAAGCCGTGTAAGAGCAACACACAGCCGGACTTTCGCATTTATACTATTAATATGGATAACATAAGACATAAGCAGTGTTATTATTTTAGGGAAAGATATTTTAAGTTATTTATTTAGTTATTTTATAAGATATTTTAAGGACAAACCTAAGGGGCTTATTGGAGTTATGACCCACTGCCCATGTTAAGCTAAATCAAATAGTATACGCCCAATTAAATTGGGTCGACCATGAATGAATCTCGAGTATGTAATGTACCTATGTAAATCTATTGA
>NJDC01002130.1:0-12719 GCA_002245475.1 Calephelis virginiensis | reverse complement strand
AGCTTTTTTAGCTTTTATAGCTTTACTAACTGCTGTTTCAGACTTCGTCCACATGTTGCAGTGGCTTTTGATGTTTAGTTACGAGAACGAAAATTTTCCCGGAATAAAAGGTATCCTAAATGTTGGCGCGGGCTATAAGCTACACAAAATTTGATAAAAATCCGTTAAATAGCTTTTTCCGTAAAAAGTGAACAAACAAACCGATAAAGATCCTCGTTTTCTGTTTTGTATCCTGTAAGTATACAATACGCATAAATCATTGTCTTTAAAACCTCAGTATTTCATATACAGATTTATTTTTATTATATGTATAGATAACTAGCTTTTACCCCCACTCGCGTTTAAGTTACCTATTACTTTTAATACCTACAAGAATATAATATGTACAAAGTTTCATAATATTGGTTAAGCAGTATTCGCGTGAATGTGTAACAAACAAACTTACATTCGCATTTATATTAGTAGGGATAATCTGTTAGCCTAATTGACATCGACTAATTCTATCATTAAAAACGATTAGAAGCCATACTTATAGGGAAACAAACACCTACCTGTTTTAGATATCGCGAATCAATAAAAATATCTAAACGGAATTTAAAGCAAATGGGTAGGTACCTCATGAAACGAACTACCTACACAGGTACTACTTGAATCTAAACAAACATAGAAAGTAATCAAAATTACTTTATAAATGAGGCGTAATGAAGACAAGTGTAATAAAGCTACGCATAATTTTCACATTTGACGAACATGAATTTTTAAAACACTTTCATTACTTTACTTTTTGTTATGTAACTTTAAGGGTGTTTATACACTATGCTGCGATCACTTCTACCTTCTCCGGTGTTTTAGATATTTAAATTTATTAAAAGTATTAGATTTCAAAAATGAGCTCCCGTATCCTTCACTTCATTATCTTAACGCCTTCAAGTGCGATGTATATATCGTGAAATTAGAGAAGAAAAAACGGGTTAAAATTAATACTTTACGTTGTTCATAATGTAAAAGCATAGAATTTATTAACTGCAGCATCTCTAGACATTGGACTCTAATTGACTGGTTTTACAGTTCATACAATAAGTAAGGAACTACGAAAATTGTGACAGTTTCAGCAAATGAAAATCGCTCGCTTTGTACGTACTGATGCGATCTAAACGTATCTTTCGTATAATTGTGATCTCAGTTTATCTCTTATTTTAGAAATAACCAAAAAAATTTTTTTCATCTAAAACCACGTAGGCAGTAGGTAGTAGAAATAAGTAGACATAATTATTTTCAAGTTTTTAAATAACGATTCAATGTAGAATAACAGATAGACAGGTTGAACAACTTATACTTAATATTATGATAACATGCAACTTTTTAAAGACATTTGGTGCATTTAAAACGCTCGTGTAGTATGCAGAGGCCTTAACGTTTGATATCAAAATGACAATGAAAGTGTTATCAACTGATAGACATTGACACTCTGTTTTGTTCAAAATTCAAGACACTTTCGACGATTCAAAATAACTATCACGACTAAAATGGGCGAAACTTGATTATTAGAAGATCTAAATTAATTAATAATTAAAGTATTAAACAGGAATCAAAATATTTTTTTGTATAATATTGGAAGGCAAATATGCAGACAGAATTCCTGTTGGTAGGAAATTCTGTAGAATTTAAATTCTGAGACACCAGCGACACTAGAGACACCAAATGTGGTAAATGTGCGTTGTCAACCTGACGCCCGGATGTTGAACCTCGAGCAAAAGTAAGTTTACCGGCTACATTATCCTCCGAACCGGAACACGTAAACGGCAAGCACTAATGTTATGGCGGCAGGCAGTAGCGGTTTTAGTAATAGCAGCGCCCTGGGCGTAATTATACGTTGCCCCCTACATGCTGTTCAAAACCATACCAAAAGTTAAAAAATATAATAACGTACAGGATATGACGCCTCGTTACATTATAGTGCCCTGGGCGGTTGCCCAACCACGCCATACCCAAAGCCGTCCCTGGCGGCAGGAATAGGTAAGGCTGTGGTACAAATCCGGGTGAGTCGCTGCGAAACTCTACCACCTGTTCAGATGTCACAGTGTTAGTGACGCGTGAAGCCTATGCTCGCCTTTTACGAGCTGCCTGGCAGGAAGGTAGATGGTCTTTTCTGCAAAGAAGCCCGGCCCAACACGTGGAAAAAGTGGGGGCGAAAATAAAAAAGAACTTTTACTTTCCAGAATTGTAAAACACACATGAATATTTCGTATGGTAATTGCCACATACGACTGTTTAATTTTAAAAGTAAAATCCCTCAACCATTACTGTAGGTTACCCATCACAATATAATTTCGAGTACATACAACACACAGTAATGAATTAAAGCATGCTGTAATCAAGTTTTAAATATGAATGAGGTAAAAGAAACAACAGCGTACATAAATAACAGATGAATGCAATAAATCTTATTTGTAGTATACAACATTGTGTGCATATGCCAAGGTTATTTGCAATAATGTAATAAAGTTGTTAACAATTACATAGTATAAGAATGACAGCTTCGATTGACATCACTACGAAATTGTGTATCGTTTTTTAAACATTTGTGTAAAATATCATTTTCCCGGGTATGGTTGACGGGTCTGATTTGCCACATAGGACGCATCCAAAAATAAAAATATCTACTTTATTAAATCGATATTTCCTTATTTTTTAAGATAATTGACGACTCTAAGTACGTCCGTCAATACTATAAATAAATTTCCCAACTGCGAATCGCAAACACCCTTGAAGGGATCTGTAGCAGGAAGCAGAGAGTAAAGATATAATATAATGAGAGAGGCAAAACTAATTCGGATGAGTAACACAAAATACCTACTACTAAGATTTTTCACCAGCAATAAATTAACTTTGTTTTTATAGCATTTGTGTAAGTGACAGTTATATCTATGAACGAAATAAATGAATGAAGTTACATAAAACGGATGGCCAGCGTACATATTATTAGGGTTCCTTTTAACGCAAGTGAATTTTATTAGTAGAAAAATAACGTCAGCAGCAGTAGTCAGACTACTGACTTTTAACATAAAAAGGGAGGAAGAAAGAGAGGTCAAACCATAGGACTTAACACTAACTAAAACAAGTAAATGACACTTGTATAATCAAGTTTTTTTTACATATGCGATGTGCAAACGGTCAAGTGGGCCAATTGATGGTAAGTGACCACCGCTGCCAACGGATTTCCACAACACCAGAAGTAACACAAATGCATTGCTGACATTTTAGAAATGAATCTTTTTTTGAATGTTCCTAAATCCTATCCATTTGGGAATACCGCCTTTGGTAATTGGTTTCGTAAAGATATAACACGAGATATGAAGTATCTTCAACGTAATATGTTAAAGGATCGCCACGCAACATGATGGCCCACCATTCCATACCCATATGGAACTTTAAGCTTTGACGCGATGACCGAAGGTGAAACTCAGCGGCTAGTATCAAACCAAACACTTCCCCAAAGCATTTGCCGTGACATAAAACTACGTCAACGTTTTTCAAACACGGCACTGAGGTTATGGTATGAGACACTGAGTGAAGCAACCTATCAACAGCGCCAAAAAAAAATGGCTCGATATGCCGAGGCTAGAAGTTCCAATATTGCTTGTGGAATTTCAAAAAGAGGTAATACGACAAAAGGGAGAACTTGTGTCTTCATGAGGGTTGATTTGTACCAGATATTATTGATTCCAATATAAGTTATTGGTTAAAAAACTCGACTTCAGATGAAGTTGTTCTGGCTCTCTATGACATGTTTATGAGAAAAATGGGCTGGGCCAAAGCATAAGGCTTCCTCAGAAGTATCGCCTATCGCCAACCGGGCACATATCCAATCCCAGGCAACATTACTTTTATTAGAAAATTGAAAATACACATTTTGTTAAATTTTTACATAAATTTTAAATAATTTTTTAACATAAAAATGTAAAAATTTGAAACATCCTTTGGGAACACCAACATACAGGCTCAGTAAGTTTCATCTATAGAGACCTTAATGGTCTAATCTGCCAAGCTGACAAATTACTTGGAAAGTCCTTGGAGAATAGCTAGTTCAGCTCAGTAGAAGTCCATTGTGACATCCCCGATCAATAGCCTATGCTATGACCAAAGTAACATCCAACATAAACAAGAAGATCACCAGAAAAGCAATTGAAACAAAAAATCATACTGATATTCAGTTATCAGCCGTCTTTCTTTCAGATAAACTAAAAACTTTTACAGTCACAAAAAAAACTTTTACAACAGACAGTTAATTATGGGTCTATTTTGTGTTTTTCTATTATTGCTATTTGACGGATCAGAGTGATAAATCTTTTGGATTGGGTTAGTCTAGGTCTGTTGAACAGAATCGACACAGCACAAGCATAACGACACAGTCGAGCACAAGTTAAATAAGTCATTACCAACAAGACCACTGGTGGTAAAATGCTTTGCAACAACTTGCCCGGATAGACATCTGCCGCCTTACCTGTTGATCAAGCTAAAACATATATCTCGGTAGTCAGATGCTAAAAATAAACCAAGATATTACTTAATTACCAACTACTTATTATAGATTATTTTTTGCAAAATCTCTTTAACTGTCCAACAAATTTGATGTTGATGTTAGAGCTTGTATACCAAAAGCATTCTAAGAAGTAGGTAGGATACAATGTGTTCAAATGAATGAGGTTATTTTCTTCTTCTTTTATAATTATGGCTTCCAATAATTTTTCACAACATAATTAGTTAATGCCACATATTGTAGGTTCCTTTCACACATTTAATTTTTTTGTATTAAAAGTCAAACTGAAATTCTAAAGTTTTTTGTCACTAAATTGTGTTTTATTTGTAAGTTTACGTTTTCATATATTTCAACGTATTTTTATTTTAGCACTTGCCCTGTGCTTGGGATAAATTTCTATAAATTTTAAAGAAAGAAAAAATTTCGCCCCAGACAGGATTTGAACCTGTAACCTTTCATCTCAAGCCGACAAATGCTCAAACCAATTGAGCTACCGAGGATTCAAGTCCCATGGCGAAATTTTTAATTCCTTTCTAACCCGTTAACGTGGGTGGTTATGTCGTATAGATACACAATTCTGAGTACCCACCAAATCCTGTCTGTGGCGAAATTTTTTCTTTCTTTAAAATTTATAAAAATTTATCCCAAGCACAGGGCAAGTGCTAAAATAAAAATATGTTGCGAGAAACGAAAGTTATGGCCATTCTAAAAATGTGAATTTCATCTGTAATGATGAACTCATTTGGTAGGTACTCAGAATTGTGTATCTATAGGACATAACTACCCGTTAATTAAGTTAACGGGTTAGAAAGGAATTAAAAATTTCGCCACTGGACTTGAATCCTCGGTAACTCAATTGGTTAGAGCATTTGTCGGCTTGAAACGAAAGGTTACAGGTTCAAATCCTGTCTGGGCGAAATTTTTTCTTTCTTTAAAATTTATAGAAATTCATATATTTCAATTTTATGTATAACCTTACAAATGTTAAACTAGATACCTTTGTAACAGTTTTTTTGATAAATTATTATTTTCCTTATTATTTATTTGTTTAAGAGTTATATATTAATGATTTTCTTAAGACTTAGGTAGGGCACTTAAAAATAAGTGCAATTTATTGTGTGTTAAAAATGCCTTTATGTCACAATTTGTTTATATAACTTGAATACCACATTATTAAAATATTAATATCCTAGTCAATAGAAATCACTATTTGAAAGAGTTAAGCATAAGCTTTTGAGATGATGTGTTTCATGTTAAGATGTGATAAACATATCTATAAAAGTGCTTTAACTATTGAATATTCCTAATGTATTATTATGTTAATGAATGGTCTAAATGGATGTGATATAAATATAATGCTTTAAATTTAATAGTATTAAAATAAATAAGTTTATTAATGAAAATCAAAAGTAAATCATATGTCCAATGCAAAAAATGTAATAAATATACTAAAAACTATTTCCTCTAAACATACAGAAATAAGATGTCATTTTAAAATACATACTCATGCTAGATCTCACTGCTGGAACACTTTTTAATTCTAATTATATTGAAATTACTCAAAAAGCTTTAGTTAAATATAACTATGTTCCAGTTACAGGTTGATACTGTACTATTTGAAAGCTATTTTTTATTCTCAAAGTATAATAGAGATAATCAAGTAGTTGCCTCACCTTATTTATATTACTTTTCAAATATCAATTTGAATTTCTTGTGCTGCATACCACAAAATCTAGTTCGTAGTCAAGATATTATGTACAAAGTAATGGAAGAACAGTAAAACTATTTCATTGAGTGTAACATTAATAACAAAATTTTGTTGTCAACTCTGTGTGATCACTCACTACCCTGAATATTTATTTAAAACTGATTTATATTATGAATGTTTATTCCGATATCGAGTTTATATTTCTGCACATTATTGAGGTCATATTTCATAAATTTTATCATATATAAAAAAAATACCATTGTTTTGAAATGATTTTATAGACATATCACTTTTGATTTTCATAGAATTCAAATAAAATAACATACTTATATACACATATTAGTAATAACCTGGACTGTGGACGTATATAGTTGCATTTTTTATGTACTTTTGGTAAATCGTCTGACGGTATTTTATATTGTGGCTTGAATTCATCTTCTTGTTCCATGTTGGCTTTGAGAAGGAAAATAGAATAAAATGTAGCATTTAGTGACAAATAAAATATAAGTACCTATCTATTTATTTTAAACTTGGATGATAAGTTTTTAGATAGTTTCGAGTCGTAGGCTCGGACAGCCACATCGTTACATATTATTTTAAAGGCAATGCAACAATCATCCCACAAGCTGAATACAAAGCACCAAGGCATAACACAACCCGCATACTGTAAAATACACAATAATCAATAACATTATGCGGTATTTTAGATATTTATTGTTAAACTCATCTGTCAATCCATACTTATTTGGAAATATAAATGCATTATTTACTTACAGCTAGAGGAAAACTTACTTCGGAAATATTTTGTGGACGAAGTTATTTTGCACAAAAAATTTCACATTTCTTTAATATGTTTTAACCTAATAACTTTTATGTTTATGTTTTTCAAATCACCTGGAATTTTGATAGCTCCATTTCACGTTTCAAATTTAGCACCACACGCCGGCGCGTAAAGGCACTAAACCACAGAATAAATAATGTACTCCGACCACTAAACATAGATTAAATTTCATGATTTCAATATGTACAGAAAAACTAGCCAACTTTGTCCGGATTTTAACATTTCATTTTTTAAAGATTAGATACATTTATGCACGTCGCACATACTCATTCACATACTATACACGTAAAAAGGTATTAAATTGAATTTTTATTTGTTTTTGATGGAGGGCAAACTAATATAATTAACTTTTGGCCAACATTACCCACCTTGATTTGTGACACAAATTAAATAAGGTATAAAAATGTTATGTAACAACAACATGGCAAGGGCTAGTAACAAACTTGACTAAATCTCAAAATTTTATTTGATGCAATACTTTTCGTAATAAATTAAGTGGGTAAATAATGCTCCCGATGATCAAATGATGCTTTCTATACAAGTCTCAATCAGAGTGTTTTTGTTTGCAAGAGTTGCCACATACTATTAAATTGAATCAATCTCTTACTATTTTTTAATCAGTATTCTTAATAGGTAAGTACATAATATGTAACACACAAAAACAAAGCAGCACAGCTTAATGTTTTTGAATTTTCAGGTCTGAACAGAAGAATGACTTACAGTTACAGGTTGGTCACAGGCTTCATTTATTGTTATAAGGAGGAACAAAACTTAGCAGGAGAGCTAATTAAATTGCGTCTTATTTACATTTCTTTTGTGAGAACCGCGACACAGCGAGTAGGACTTATCCGGTCAACAGTCCAAAAGCAAAAGCGATTTTCCCGCCCGATAGCCAGCACGTTTGCGAAAAATGGCGGCAAAATAAAATTGACGAATAACGATGATATCTTTCGATTGATGTATTAAAACATATAAATGTATATATTTTTAGAATCATTGAGAATTAAGCTACGTTATAACGTAAAAATGTGTATATTTAACCTCAAAACCATTTGCAACAAACAAAATATGAAAAAACTTTCCGTGTTTTTTTCCAATTTTCCCAAGAAAAACATTTCTTATTAATAACAAACGTGTTTTATTTACCTTCTGTATACTTTATTCGGAAGAACATGAAACGTTTAACAGAATGCAATTACAAAAAAAACAACAATGTCCATGCAAATATTTTACAACACAAGCTCTACAGAATTAAATTCTTGCATGTTCGAAAAAGTGTCACGTGCTATTTAATCTCTTATTATGGAGTATTTAGTGGAAGACACTCATAAAACTTATATGTTTTACCTGTAGATATGTCATATAAACATGTTACAAATGTTATTTACTAGAATAATTTATTATATAATTTGAAATAGTTAAAATCGAGCGGGCCGTTACGTCACAAGTCCATACATACATACATGACCGACTTATATATCGCTATATTTTATGTAAAACTAGTTAAATGATGTGTAGTGTTTTATAAAATTGTTTATCACTTACCAAAATATAATTTTAACACTTAACTAACACATTTTCAGACCATTTTTTGTTTTCAAGTCACTAACCGACCACATACTCGAAAAAAGCGCAACGGATGAATAAATCATGCCAACTCAACTCGTTCCGAAATTTTTTTTATAATGTTGACGTACTTCAAACTTTTTAATACGACGGGTTGTTTATTCTGCTACAAACTAAAAAAAATGTTTGGATACACGTAGTTTACTTGAACAAACTGGAATTAAGAATGGAGCGCGGCAGTCGAGGCCCAAATCGGGTCGGGACCATTGAGCGGACTTTTTTAGACACCCGATATGGGCTGCGGACCGTTGACTGGATATATAAACTAACATTTGCATAGTTCAAATTTTGTTTATATAAGTACAAATGTTCAGTTATTACAATTTTGGTTTTAATTTAGATTTTATAAAATAACGAAACGCTGAAAACTGATTGGTGGCTGGCAGGTTATCCTTTCACAAGTGTTAACGTTAATCGCAAAATATTTACACATTTATTATTAAATTTTAATAATTTTCAGCAACAAAACAAACCAAACCCTGGAGAATGGTGTAGGTTACTATATAGGTACCTACTTCGATGTCTCAACGGGTTTCCACTAATTTTAATATACAGGCAATATGGGCAGCCGATCGAGAGCAACCGATAGTTGTGTACAAAATAAATATGACACCTCTTCCACTATGTTGGCATCAGGGGAGCTTTGGCGCCATCGTCATTGAAGATGGTCGTATTTTTTTCATTATTATTTAATTTTGTGTTTATATTGAGTGAAATTGGTTTATTTAGGTGGGAATTCGATTAATTTTGTTCAGTGAAAGTGCACAAATAAAATAATCATGAAGAAATTTGTGTATCGTCTATTTCCTCGCTGCCGTCAAATCTCACTAGATGAGCTTGAGTAATGAAGCCACCGCTTTACTCAAGACCGTGACCTGGATGCTGATTATGTAACTCAGTTGGCAACTCAAAATGGAAAAGTGTACATAAAATTACGTCATTTGTGTTTGCTATCTCTATTGTATTTCTGTTGGTCACTGGAGATAGCAATTATAAAACACGTTGTTTGACAGCTATTTGATGACACTTTTCAATTTTAGTTGGTATCTGAGGTACATAATCAGCCCCCTGGCATGATTTGTATATAGGTACAAAGTGACTAATGACTGTATAAGAATTAACAATAACAACGTGTAGTCTGTGATAATAACTAACTTGACATTGGCAAAGTAAGTCGTGAAAAACGATCGAAATCGAAAAAAAAAATCCCAGTACGATAGATCTAGCACTGCTACGCGGCGTATCTCTACAGGTACGCTCCGTAGAAGTGCTACACGAACTAGACTCCGATCACAGGCCGGTAGTTTTCAAACTAGGGCCCGACGATCCATCCCTATTACTAACCAAAACCAAATAGGTTGTAGACTGGCAAAAACTCTATACAAATATCCAGTCTCTACAATCCGAGCTCCTCGAACAAATCCCTGACTTAATAAACACAGTCAAAAGCAAGTCCGCCACTACTCTACTAACTAGACACGTCCAGGACCGTAGTAGATTCATCCTCTAGTACAGTCTGGGGCGTGTTTAAAAATAGATTAGATCTCACTGACGACATTAAGAACCTAATTAGGCGTAAAAATGCCGCGAAACGGCGTTTCCCGATTCCCGTCAGACGAAAACCGGTGTTCGTTACGTGCTCTACAGAGAGAAGTAAGGCGGCGCATACCCGATTACACGAACGGACGCTAGGAAAACTTTCTCCGCGAGATCTCGCCATGTCACGTGGCCTATTGGCCACTTGCGAAAACTCTAAAAAACGACCCAAAATTAGATATACCTCCCCTCGTCAGACCCAATCTACCTCTCGCGTTTGACGATGCCGACAAAGCCGAATGCCTAGCCGACAACGTTCAGTCGCAGTGTACCGTTTCCACTCTGCCGGGTGATCCGAATCACATAAATGTAGTAGATAGTTACGTAGCGCGTAGAGCATCCGAACCTCCCCAGGGCGATTTGTTACCTCCCACCGACCACGACGAAGTAAAAGATATAATCAAAGATCTTCACAGCAGAAAGGCCCCGGGGCCTGACAGTATTTCTAACAGGATAATTAAATACTTTCCTCGCGCACTCATATACCTACTAGTAAACATGTTCAATGTATTACTAGCAGGCAGTGCTTTTCCTGACGAGTGGAAAGAAGCCACCGGCATAGGAATATATAAACCAAGAAACATTTGTTAATGGATGAGCAATTTGGTTTCCAGGCAGCCCATTCATGTACAAATCAAGTGCACCGCCTCACAGAACACATACTAGACGGCCTGAATAGACGACTACCCTTATATACGGGAGCGATATTCTGCGATGTGGCCAAAGCATTCGATAAGGTCTGGCACAATGGCCTAATCTATAAGCTCTACGAAATGGGCGTGCCAGACAGACTAGTTCTCATCGTACGAAACTACTTGTCGAATCGTAAATTCAGATTTCATGTAGAAGGGACTCTCTCTAGCAGTAGGCCCTTAGAGGCAGGAGTGTCGCAAGGCTCGGTACTCTCACCTATATTATACACCTTCTACACGAACGACATACCTCGACCGCCACGCGTCCACGTAGCCTTACCTATATAGAACCCACCGTCACGGTAAGCAAATAAGCTATCTCCTCAGAAACGCGGCCACTCTTCTGGGCGACTGGTTCAGGAAGTGGCGTTGAGAAGTAAACCCCGATAAAAGTGCAGCGGTGTACTTTAATCGAGGTCTCAGATCCAGCGAACGGATGAGACCCAGTCGTAGCCCGAGTACCATCAAACTGTTCGGCAAAGCGATCCCCTGGCAAATCTCAACAAAATACCTAGGGGTCACTCTAGACAAAAGTATGTCGTTTGAACCACATATTTTGCGTGTCACAAATAAGGCTAAATTCGTACTTAGCAGTCTCTATTATCTTATGAATAAAAATAGTAAAATGTCACTTCGTAACAAAGTGACACTTTACAAAACATATTGTGTGTTAGACCCATACAAAGAGTAAAGTAAACGTCTATAAAGGACCCATATTAGCCTACGGTAGTGTAGCCTTCGCGCATACCTTCCCGTCCCATATTAAAAAAATACAAGTAGTCCAGAATAGGTTCATGCGAACTGCCACGATTTACCCACGATAGCGCAACATTTCAAAGAACTTTCCCCGTTTTGGGCCGGGCTCCTTTGCAGAATAGACCATCTGTCTTCCTGCCAGGCAGCTCGTAAAAGCTTTAATGTCTGTCAGCTTTAACATCATGACGTGTTTCGGTTTGGAGGGTAAGGTAGCTGCCAAACTTACTTTTGCTCGAGGCCTAACATCCCGGCCTCAGGTTGGCAACGCACCATTAGACCATAGACCTACTATCATAGTATAATATCTTCACGCATATACTCCTGAAGTCCGAACGGATTTAGATGAAATTTACAGAAAGACTAATAGCTTATATTACATTAAAAAAGTAAGTTGGTACGCGGTCGAAGTCTTTAGTTGAAGCTAATAGACCGTTTTAATGAAAAAGTTGGATTTATTGCAAATTGAAAATTGGAACCGGATATGTCATTTTAGGTACTCTTGAACACATAATGAGTGGATTATTAACATTTAGTAAGAATCTTCACACCCATATCTCCGAAAAAGTAGGCAGAAGCACAACTAGGTCACTCACGACTGGCCGCAGACACTAAGTTCCACAAAGTGATAGGATGGGAATCCTATCGCCAACCAGCACATATCCAATGCCGAGCAACATTTTCATTTTAAAAAAATTGGAAAAAACACATTTTCTTTTTGTTGCCCGACCCGGAAATCGAACCCGGGACTTTATGAAGTCAAGTCCAACACCTGAAACGCTAGACCCAGGCGATACGACAAAGTTTAGTTAACAATAAACAATACATTACGAGAGCCATTCAATAAATTTTTAGCCTAAGAAAAAATAAAGAAAATTTTGAGAAAGTAAAGATTTATTTTTCAACCTTTTTTCAACATAGTCTCCTTTCAATTCAATACACTTGGACCAGCGATGCTCCAAC
>NJDC01002129.1:105517-119367 GCA_002245475.1 Calephelis virginiensis | reverse complement strand
CAGCGTCGACGAGCGGCCATTTTCAATCCCATTCTTTAAGTGCGCGGCTTGTACAAGCAGTGCTCCTCTAACGCCGCCTCTTCACAATGGGCCATGATGGCCCGTTATAGAATGAGCGATGATCGCCTTTATGATTGCGCTACCGTCGACACAATCGAGCATTACTCATTTGTGCATTGGCAGCCGTAAGAGATGGACGTCTCGACCTATTTAAATTTAGTTACAAAATTGTATGGTGGCTATTTTCAGTAGGGTAATGTTGGAGGTTTTGGATCACTTATTTGCTTCGCTTGAACGCTATCCAGTAGCCTGAATATAAAAAATACCTATTAAATTTTAATACAAAGTTGGTATTTCAGATTTTTATTAAAAAATATTTGTGCCAGAGAGACCGGCTACTGTAGATAATTAAAAAATGTTATTGTCAGAATTGAGCAATTTTATGACTTGCAAAATCATTTTGTTTGTGTAAGGATTAGTATAGGATAGGTGGCGGGTAGAATAAAATTATTCATATGTATAACGTCAGTACATGAATTAAACCAGTACGAATTCCACCGTGTAGTTTAATTGTCGTTCCGCTGTTGCAACTGGCGACGATCAGGATAAAATTTAGATATTTTAAGGAAAGAAGTGCTAGTGAGGATGCCGATCGGTAAATTAGAACCTTTTAATGTGAATTCCAAAGAGTGGCCAGAGTATATACGACGAGTCGAACAATTTATTTTGTTAAACGAAATAAAGGACGACTTACGTGTGCCGTTGTTAATTACGGTAGTCGGGGAGGCTACGTACTCATTAATGTGCGATCTGTGTTCTCCTGTTCACCCGGAAAAAAAACTTTGAGCAGTTAGTGCAGTTACTGACTTCTCATTTCGAACCTCAGCGATCAGAGATCGCCGAACGCCACCTATTTCGATTACGTAGACAGCGTGATGGTGAATCGCTATCGGAGTATTTGCATAATTTGAAACACCTGGCGACTACTTGCAATTTTAAAGGAACTCTGGAGAAAAATCTACGGGATCAATTCGTGTCGGGCTTATGAAGTGAGGCAATGCGATCCCGTATTTTTGCGGAAAAGGACATCAAATATAAAGAAGCGGCCGAGTTGGCATTGGCTCTCGAAGCCGCAGAAAAACACGCCAAAGTGAGCGGCGCAACGGTGGATGACTCAGGCGCGGCGGCGGGCCCAGCGAGGGACTGCATCGATCCAGCGCACGCGGCGCGGCGGGCGGCTTCGCGGCTGGGCGATGCTGGCGCTGCGGCCGACCGCACCTGGCGGCGAATTGCAGATTTGCTCAATACAAGTGTAATGAGTGCGGCCACCGCGGCCATTTAAAAATAATGTGTAAAGGACGCAATTCCGGGCGTCCACGTCGTAGTGAAAATAGTGCAGTGTTTAGTGATAACGGTCCGCGAAACAAACTGGTCCGTGACGTAGATGCCATCCACGAGGACGAGGGGGAGGACTTCTATAAACTTTATTTATCGGCAAAAGGTAATAAACCATATTTTGTCAGTGTCGACGGCCAGGTTTCCGATTGGGAAGTGGATACCGGAAGTAGGATTTCAGCTATAAGTGAAGAATATTATCACAGAGCTTTTGCATGCAAATGCAAGATGTACATGCAAATGATTAAAAGCTATATGTGATTAAAAATGGGGGCCGTCCATTATTGGGAAGGGACTGGATTCAGTCTTTAAAAGTAAATGAGATAGCATTTCATCAATTCCGGGAACCTAATCAATTTGTAGGTCAATTAATTTCAGAATATCCGGAAGTATTTACTGAGAAACTAGGAACATGTAAAGTGGCCATTCATCTACAGCTGAGCGATACGTTCGCGAGTTGAGGCAGAGATATTACGTTTAGAAATGGAGGGCACAATTTATCGTGTAGACCATTTTGAATACGGAACCCCTATTGTTGCGGTAATAAAGTAGAGTGGCGATATACGAATTTGTGGCGATTACAAAATTACAATCAATCCTAAACTTAAACGAGACTACTATCCTCTCCCTAGGATTGAGGAATTATTTGCCGCTCTAAGTGGGGGGAAAACATTTTCAAAAGTTGATTTAAAAAATTCTTATTTACAATTGCCGCTTACGAGGGTTTCGCAACCTTGTACTGCTATCACCACACATCTGGGTACGTTCGTATATCGCCGCACGCCGTTTGGATTGTCTTGTATCCCGGAAAAATTCCAAAAATTAATGGAAGAAACATTAAAAGGAATACCCGGTACAGTAGTATTTTTGGATGACATTTGCGTGACCGGGGCAACCCACGATGATCATTTAAAAAACTTAAAGTCGGTTATTGAACGATTACGTAATATGGGGTTCACGGTAAAATTAAGTAAGTGTAGTTTTTTTCAAACTAGCGTTAAGTATTTAGGCTATGTAATCGACAAAGAGGGATTACATCCGGATCCGGATAAAGTATTAGCGATTTCTAAAGTCCCAGTTCCACAAAACATTGTACAATTAAAAAGTTTCCTAGGTATGCTTAATTATTATGGAAAATTTATACAAAACCTAGGCGTAATGTTACACCCTTTGTATGAAATGGGATTCTCGATGTGATTCGTCTTTTGTTGAAGCTAAACGAATATTGTTAAGTGATAAGGTCCTTGCACATTATGAGGAAGGCAGACCCTTAGTAGTGTCGGTAGACAGCAGTGCTTACGGTCTTGGAGCGGTGCTGGCTCACCAGTACCCCGGCGGGGTTGAGCGGCCTGTTAGCTATGCCTCGTCCACGCTCAATTCCGCGGAAGCTTATTATAGCCAGCTAGATAAAGAGGCCCTAGCTATAATTTTTGGAGTGACACGATTTCATCAATATCTGTACGGCCGACGATTCGTTTTACGCACGGATCATCAGCCACTATCGTATATTTTTTGCCCCAAAAGTTGGTATACCACAAACGGCGGCAAGCCGTCTACAAAGATGGGCCGCCCGTTTAGCGGCATATGATTTTACGATAGAATATATTCGGTCGAGTCATAACGGACCCGCCGATGCCTTATCACGGTTGCCATCAGGCGAAATACCACCCCCAAGGGAGACGGAAACTTATGTGAAATTAGTGGAAGATGTGCTGCCAGTAGATTTCAAGGAAATCGCAAAATGTACAGCTAAAAATCCCCTGTTATGTAAAATTATTTATTACGTCACCAATGGTTGGCCGTTGCCGGTAAAAGGCGAGGAGGAAAAAGCGTATTGGGCGAGAAAAGACAATTTGACAGTAGACATGGGGTGCTTGTTATATAAATATAGAGTAGTTATACCTTCCAGTTTACAATCGCGCCTGTTGAATGAAATCCATGAGGGTCACTTAGGGGTAAATAAAATGAAATCTTTGTCCCGTAATTACGTGTATTGACCGAGTTTAGACAAAGATATTGAAGAGATAGGGCGGAAATGTGAGCCATGTCAGGCGGTACGGGACTCGTCTCCGCACGCCATCTTACATCCCTGGGAATTCCCACTTCACCCTTGGCAACGTATTCACGCAGATTTCGCGGAGTACAAGGGAATCAAATATTTATTTATAGTGGACGCTCATTCTAAGTGGATAGAAGTGGCAAATTGGCTAGTACTAATGCGGATGCTACTATCACAGTATTTAGGGTGATATTCGCGAGATTTGGACTACCGTCGCAGTTAGTTACCGATAACGGCCCACCATTTAAGTCATCTGAATTCCAAGCGTACTGTTTAAAAAATTGTATAAAACACGTTACGATCGCACCATACAGACCGCAAGGTAATGGAGCAGCAGAGAACGCGGTAAAAACTATCAAAAAGGTAATTAAGAGGGCGTATGTTGAAAGGGTAAACGTCGCACAGGCAATTCAGATATTTTTATTTCAATATCGTAATTGTGAGCACGCGACGACTGGCGTGTCGCCGGCGCGGGCGCTACTAGGGCGGCGACTGCGAGGCCGTCTCGACGCGGTGCGTCCTGACGTGGTGGCGGTCGCAGGCGCCGCGCAGTAACGGCAGGTTGCCTACGCCGGTGGCATATCGCGAGACGCGCAGGTTGGTGATTCAGTTCTCGTGCGTGACTATTCGGTTAGGGAGAGAAAATGGACAAAAGGAAATATTAGTGAGAAAACGAGACCCGTGTCGTATAAAGTAAATATTGGTTCTGGGATAGAATGGAAGAGACATGTAGATCAAATCATCCCAACTCAAGGAAAAAACCGATTTTCCTTGACTCGGGCAATTAAAGAAATTAATAAAGAAAATCCTCGTGCTGTCTGTTTGGACGATCCTGACGATCCCTTTGAGACGACGGAGGGTTCGGAGAAAGAGCTTGGTCGAGACGGGAACAAAGAACAGAGTTCAGTGAAAGATCCGTCTGAATTAATGACAGATACCCGACCTGCTCGATCACCGGCTCCCGACGCTTCCGTTAGAGATATAAGAGCATATGAAAGGGCTAGGAGAAAAGCCTTAAATTGAAGGGGAGAAGATGTAAGGATTAGTATAGGATAGGTGGCGGGTAGAATAAAATTATTCATATGTATAACGTCGGTACATGAATTAAACCAGTACGAATTCCACCGTGTAGTTTGATTGTCGTTCCGCTGTTGCAGTTTGATTGATGACTTGTAAGAAAAAAAATATTACTGCACTAATTAATGCAATGCAGTATATATTTATAAACCGACCGAACAATATTATGATGTACAAAATCAGATTACAACTTTGTAGTAATCAGAAGATAGCATCTGTTTTGTTGCCCACTAAAGGCTTATTTTTCCGACCATATTGATTTGAAGGCCAAGTTTAGTAAAACTAAGTTACTAACGTTATAATTCTGTTGATAAGCTACTGCAATTAAAACTAACATTGACAAAATTCTCATTTTCTAAGTATCTGCTTACTATTTAAAATAGTTTAACAATAAAATATTTACAAATGTTTTCAGCAACGATATTTTTATAAACTAGAATTTGCACGACTGATGCTCTTGGCAATAATCTCAATATGTTTTACGTTGATCTCGTCAAAATTCTATTATGAAATCCAGCCTAAAACAAAAAAAAACGTCTATTCAAAAGTAATCAAATCAATGCTAACTTGATTTACCGTCGTCAGTTCGGTTTTATGAGACTTCAGAATTTAAAGACGGTGATATTTCAAGTAAGTACTGATATCATTTACTGAATGTTAGTTATGAATTGAATGAAGACTGCCTATGATTGCGCTTGAAAGACCTTGAAAGAAGTATCCGTTACTTTAATTCTAAGCACACATCCACAATCTGGGTGCAACTGTTATATACTTAAAAGACAGCTGTTGGTCGCATTAGTAGCTATCGACGAACTTTAAGTTTGCATATGACACAAGATTTAAAAAAAAAATATAACAGGATTTAAGTTTTTTAAATTGCAAATAAAATTGCGTATTGCATGTCTAATGTTTTTTAGTGTCTTTTGACCTTTTTCCATTCTTTCGACATTGTATTGTAACTTAAAATTTTATGAAATATTGTTACAAATTATAAATTACAATATCACACTGTAATTGCTACTTATTTTCAAGATGAATCGTCAATCAATGTCTAATGTAGGCTGCCTCTCTAACGATCTAACGCTGACTGCAATACTAAAGATGGAATGTTAAATTCAGACTATAAATTTTTAATAATTACAAGTCGGTAACAACTATATTATATTAATTTCATTCAGAGTTTTATGTATAAATACACTAGTAAGTTTTATAATAATATTTTGTTCATAATCATAACACACATAAAACCGAAACCCTTAACGTACATAGCCTATCAATCCTATTATATTTCAAAATATTTCGTCTCGACTAGCTTAAAAAAGGAGAGAGCTGCCGATTCTACTCCTATACATATATTTTCAAAATCATTGAAAAAGTTCTAAGCCATTTTTATATCATAATTGGCCCGGGAGAATTAATTAGTCTTACCGCGAATCTATTTTCACGGATCTACAAGGCTAGTGTTTAATAGTTTCGAGCCGAGCAAAATGTTGGATTTATCCGTAAAAAACTCGTCAGATAAATTTTAACCTACCAACAATCTAGATCAGGTAAATAATACTAAGTTGACCGAAAAAAACTACACTACTCACTAGTTTTTGTTGTTAACGTCTACTTAACCCTTAAAAAGTACAGACACAGTGATAAATGTAAAATTTATTGCATGCGATATTCTAAATATCTTAATAAGAACTCCAGATTATTAAAAAGTTTAAATGCAAGAGCCCCAATATTACACTACCGACAAATATCGACGATCATGTGGACGCGCCGTCGATCATGGCCCGAATTTCCTTTGATGATTGTCTGAAAAACCGACACAGCGCGATCACGCTCGATTACAAACCATCATGGCCGCTCACAGGCGATTACGCCCTCTACACAATCGTGAACGTCTGTCATGAGCCATCATGGCCCATTGTGTGGAGGCAGCGTAAGGTCTGCAACATACGTTCCGAATTTCATTAAATAAGCTGGAGTAATGAGGTCGCCGCTTTACTCAAGACCCTCATTTGACTTTCTTTGACGACTTTGGACTAAGTTTGAATCAAAGAGTAAAGTAACTGTCCATAAAGGTTTGAATAATTTTAACTCGTTTTTGTGAAATTGGGTAACTTGACTGATGGAAAATGCTAACGCCAAGCCAAAAACAAAAGGAAGAAAAAACAGTATGTACATACATTTTTTTTTTCAATTAAAGTCCTTCTAATACCTATTAAAAGCACGATAAAATTATGCGCAAATCGTCACAAAAATTGCGTGCGCCTTACTCGTGAATAAACTCTTAGCTCAGTGATTTGTGATACGGTTTTCTAATGGCATTACACTCGCACTTAAAACGTGTAACTCCATGTTACAAGTTTACTCACTAACTAAAAAGTCACGTTAGATGTTTTTGACTTTGTAATTACACTCGACCCACCTATCTAGGCTACGAAAATAGACCACATAACACGTTACGAAAACATTTAATTGCGGGCGGAATTCAATCCGGACGCGTCCTGCGCAGAATCTACATAGTTATATACGAAATTTTGCTGATACTTAATGTATGAGAAAATTGTTTCCATTTTTATCTTAAAAAAATAACATTTGCCTATTTAAGGATTTACTCACTCGACCCATTTTACGTTAAAAAATGTTACTTATAATGTAGTAATTGTAAAGGATAGCGCCCACTATTGACACACACACTGAGGCGGGCTGGGCCGCTGCGATGCGGTGGATTTTTGTTAGGTGCTCAGTAACAAAGAGTGGAGCAAATAAATAAAGATGCGACTCGACGTTAAAATCGTCAAGTATCATATAAATAGGAATATATTATAAAGAACTGCAACAACTTTTTATAGCAAATTTGAAAAATGAATACCTTTGGAATCGACATATAACTTAACAACATCTCCTTGTCTCTTTTTAACAAATGCTGCTATTATGTACGCCGAAAGGAATAACGACATTTTGTCTATGCTCATTTTGACGTCGATTAAAAGTAACGTGATGACAGTTCTTATCCTTGCCAAGAATGCCATATTTTGTGTTAAATTTTATAGTGATGTACTATTACAATTGTCGATATTTTATTTTACGTATCCAGAAAATAAATTTGGACAATACAAGCATGCATACCTTTGCCCCTGAAAATATTAATCACATTATAGCGTAATAAGAATTCTTTTAAATGCTCACTTTAAAGTAAAGAAAATGGTTAGAGTGTAAACTGATTACATATTTGTTATGATAATTAATCTTGTAATAAATATAAAGAGTTAACTTATATAAATAATAAATAAACATATTTGCACACCACAATTAAAAAATAAATGCTCGGTAATAGATAATAAATATTATTTCTTTCTTTTCATTAAATTTTCCTATTTATAAACCAATTGAGTAGCACTAAGTAAGTTGATAGTTGCAATTTCATTCGTTAGGTAAATAACAATTGTTATCTATTTACCTTAACTTAATTATAAATTTTCACTCATACATCATGTATCGATAATCTACTTTTTCTGGACAGAGGTATAATGTCAGAATGGCAGCCATATGTTGTAGCCAATGGCAAGCCTTTTTCGGAGGTAGTTGTCATACGAATCGTCTAGAATCGAAAGCAACGCCTCTAGTAGATGTCATACAAAACTTTAGCGTTAAAATACCATTAGAACTCTATTCTTCATAGTGATATCTTGATCATTGGTCACTGTAACCACTGCAGGCCGCATCGGCGAATGCGCGTGGGTTGCCTCGCGGAAATCCGCTGCGAAAAAATCCGCGACGCCTCATACAACACTACACACACACATACAAACACGTGACGCCGCCGTCGCCGGGGGCGGCGAAGACCCTTGTTCCGCCCTGGGCAGAACATAGCCACGATATCCTGTTCCGAAACAAACCAAGATCCCATCCTAAGCCGAGGTACGGTCTCAAAGGAGACACCCTTATGGAGGGGGTTCCCAGGCCCCACCCAAAATTCAATCTCTGGCTGAGCACTCTGCTCGCTCACTAGCCCGGTCACGTTGTAAAAGTCTATAGACGTACACAACATTAGTCAGTTCAAAAAAAAAACCGCGCCGATGCACCTCGACACAGTGGGGGTTGCTCCATACAAAATGTATGCAAGCGATCTAGGCGAATTACTGCGCTGCGATTCGCCCCTCTCCGTCCCGTCCAAATGGGCGCTTATCCTTAAATCTGTTTCTACGAGTACAGTATTACCTTTATCAAATTAAATACAATAATCATCGTATTTTATACACAGTATGACTGCTCTTTACATTAAACAAATTCATTGAATAACTTAGAAATTTTAGCAAAATTAAAAATGACCGGCCAAAAAATCAAAAATCTACGGAAAATGTGAACGTACCTACCATCATCGCTAAGTGCCGTTATACTTTGCCATGAGCATCTTTGATAGCAATTCTTATTTCTCTTTTCTTTCTCTCTAATACTATAAAGCGCGCGTTAGCTTAACTGAAATCTGGACAAAATTTGATCTTGGATAAAATTTGTCGTTACAAACTTTCACTTTATTTTTATCAAAGATCTCCTGAGCGAAGCAGAGCCGGATTGTTAGTGTACACATATTATCCCACCAAAAACATAATTATGTGAAAAAGGAGAACCAAGTTCAAAACAAAAATTGTGTTTGGCTGTGGGCTTCGCGGCAAAAAGAATTTAGACTAAATTTCTATGTAATGCCAAGTTCTATGTAAAATCCAAATAATATGTATTTATCGGAACAAAATAACATTATGAACAAGTATGAAACTCTATTTATTTGATACCTATAACAATCATTGCTGTTATTTAAAAGTGCGAGTTCGTATAGTAGGTTAGATTTGAATTGGCCAGTTTTCATTATATACATCGGTCATTTTATAAAGTTACTGGCTGCTTCCCGCGGCTTCGCTCGCGTAGTCGCGTATATTTAACTCTCCAACGCTACCCGTTGAAATTTTAAGATGAAAAACGGCCTACGTCCTTGTTCAAACTTTAGTCTATTTTTATTTAAATATCATCTAAAAAGTATTACACGATGATGTTCTGAAAAAAATAAATTTAGAAAGTAGTGCACTGAGCACAACCGTTCCATAAGGAGTCAACCACGCGCATACCACGCGTCTGTGTCGCGCGGTCTTGAAACCAGGGATCGGATTGGTTGTGTTAATAACCCAAACCGTTTCTGTTAAAAACCAAATTCAAAAATGTTAACCACTGTAACCAGTTACGTATTATTTTGGTTAAGCGAAACTGTTGGTTAACACCACTTATTTGTTACCAAAGTAATATGGTTAGTGTTAACAGAGCTATATGATTAGTGTTAACACGTCAGCTAACAGTGTTAACCAAAGTTGTGTTAATAACACGAACCGTTTCTGTTTTATCTGTTACCAGAGTGATATGATTAGAGTCAACAGAACAATCTGACAGTTTTAGCGTTAACAAATTAACAGGTGTTTACCAAAATTAAGTGTTTATCATTCATAATACCAAACAAACATATTCCAAGGTCAAAAATCGATTTTTCATACATTTATTGCAATACATATACAAATATCACGTTTATGCTATTTGACTAACTTTCCTGCATATGTACCTTATATGTACAAAGACGCACCGCCGCTATCTTACAACGTACGCCTGCCGCATCGTTCATTTGCTGCATGCGCTGACCCGCCGAACAATACTCGTACATATAATAATAATATAATACTTCTTTCTACGTAGCATTCCGCGCTGCGTTCTTCCCGCTCTTTTACAAGTACTTTTTATTGCTTGTTTATTTCCTTAATTTGCGACCTTCTGTGAATTATCTCAATTACTTTTTTTCTGTTGTTTTTTTAATATATGCAAGCAAATAATAATATACCATACTACCCCATCGTAAATACATACCTAATTAGTTAGGTACTTAATTAATGATATGGAGCGAAATCAAGTGGGTCGTTTTGCCAGTTAGTGGAGTTTGCAGTTTGAGGGAAAATATAAAAATGTCCTAGATCTAATTTCGAATTCCCCAATATTGTAACCACAACCATATGTAGTTTAGTCTATTATAGGATGAAGCAAAGTTTTAGCCTAAATGTTTAGGGTTTTTTAATAACTAAAATAAAGCAATTGTGCCAGTTCGCGTCCACAAAATTCAGATTGCGTCTACCCATGGACCAGTTCGCGTTAACAAACTTATAAAGGGGTTAGAGTAGTTTTTCTAAGAAATTTAAAATAAATATTGGGTTTTAACTATTTCTTTATAAAATGCTATACATATATTCACAACAAGTTCCTTGCTGGGGTGGCAGAGAATATCAAGTACCAAGTGTCACGAGCTTCTTTCACATTCATTGCTTTTTTCATACAAAGAACCTGGTTGTGGAGATTTCGGTGGCAAGAGTTGGCCTAAGGATAAAATTGGACATAGAATTTCAAACTAGGTCTCCATCGTCAGAGCTTAAAGTATCAGGACATGATACGTTAAGCTCTGACGCGATGTCCAAAGGTGGAAATCTGCTGCTGCCATTAAACCAAACAACTACTCAGAGCATTCCATACGACAGATACGGTAGAAGACACTGAGGGACCCAACGTTTCTACGCAACTTTGTGGTCTTTGACAATTCGAGTTGCTTTACATTGAATGCGCTCAAATGAAAGGAGCTGGTACTGTGGAACCCCTGCCCGGAGTTGAGAACAGTACTCCATATGAGGCCGAATTCGCGCTTTGTAAGCGATGGGTCGACTTAAAATACTGTCTCGCTTTACTTAGCACACCAAGCTTTATAGAGGCTATTTTAGCCTTCTCCTCAAGATGACCACGAAATTAAACATCACTCGAAATGTCAACGCCGAGTGTAACAATACAGGCTGTGGCAGTTAGGGAAATGCTCTAAAATCTAGGAGATGCGACAAAAGGGAGTCTTTTTAGCGGAAAACGCGCAAACTTTTAACTTGCTAGGGTTAAATTGCACCAGATTCTGCTGGCCCCAAAACGAAATTTCAGACAAATGATCGCCAACTTTAGACACAAGTTAGTTCCGGCTCTTGGTGACATGTTCCCGAGATATATTATGTCGGCCAAAGTGTAAGGCCGGTAGTGTTGTCTACATAGTACTGAGTTCATAAGAAGAGACTCACAGTCAGAAGAAACAGAGTAGGAGAAATTACACAGTCTTGGGGAACACCAGCATTGAAAAGCTTGGACTCCGAGCACATACCATCGACAACGTCCTTGATGCTACGCTCTGTCAAAAAACTAGTGACCCTTTTGCATAACTTCTCAAGAAGACCGTAAGAAGGAAGCTTCGATAGAAGCGCGTTGTGCCAAACCCGATCAAAGGCTTTCGCTATGTCCAAACTGACAGCCAATGCTTTTCCCTTGCTTTTGACTGCTTGCGCCCATCGGTGTGTTAAGTAAACTAAAAGATCACCAGCTGAACGACCACGACGAAAACCGTATAGACGATCATTTTACAGCCGTTGCTCCTCTAGGTACCTTAAGATCTGGCAGTTTGTTATGGACTCTATAACTTAAGCAAGGAAGTTAAATTTTTGAGCCGGTAATTGGATGGATTCGAATGGTTACCTTTTTTGAAGGATCGGGTGTACTAAAGCGGTCTTCCATGCACTCGGTTCAATACCTGATGAATAGGAGAGCCGGAAGAGTCACGTTAAAAATATTCTACGCAGTGAACTCTGCAAAAACTTTGTTTCTGGCATAGACACTTCACACCGCGGGATGGTCGGTGGCGTGTTTTCATGGTGATCTAAAGTCGAGTTGGAAGCAAAAAGGGAGCCTAGGAGTTCGGCTTTCTCTTTCACATCATGGGCCAGCGAGGCATTATTCCGGTGTAAAGATGGTAAAGATAGCTTCGCAAAATTTCCTTGGACAGCCTTGGCGAGAAACCAGAACGCTCTTGTTCCCGAAGGTAAGCAGGTAAATTTCTCGTCAATTCTGCCAATGTGCTCAGACTTTACCTTGGCAATGGCTTTTTTATAAAACCTAGAGGCAGAATTCTACTCCTTTTAAGCGAGCTGGTGTTTTCGTCACAAGACTTCTTTTTGGTAGCATTAACGCTTATGAGTAGTGCCGTCTTATAGGGATGACTGAACCAAGACTGGAATTTGCCACTAAGATGAACCTACGATTAGCAAATCTGCATGCATGGGTAAGATGTAAAAAAAAATCGCATCCCGTCCAAATCTTCTGACCTATAATGCCATACTCAACGTCGCGACCGACGCATCGGTCCGATGCTTGTAGCCGTACACAAGGTGTAGTGGACACAGCACTCCGGATTAAGCAGTGACCGGAAGATCCAAAAGGGGCATCGACAGAGACTTTATAGTTCTCTGAATAAGAGGTCAGCAGAAGGTGTATGATCCCCACATCCGGAATTCGCGTGGGCGAAGTTATCAATTGCGTGAGATCATAGGACAAGGCAAAATCGTGAACAAATCTTCCCCCATGATCGGTGGAACGTGAACCAAGCCAATCAGCATTGGCTTATTTTTAAAAGTTTTTTAACGGTGTCCGTGAAATGGACGCGAACAGGCGGAACTTACCCTACTTTCCGAAAATGTCTGAGAAACAGTCAGACGCTCTTCGTAGACATTTTGATTATAATGTGAACATTAAGTATACCTAGTAATCGTAAGGAGTGTGGAAATAAATTAAAGGTAAGCTGGTGATAGATTCATTTACTTACTTAGGTATAATTATCTCTCTTGAATGTATTTACTTACCCACTTATTTATTTTGGACTGGTTCAACATAAAGTGGCGGTATATTATTTAGATATCCACAAATATTAGGAACTTATTTCTAAACTGGTAGGAAACCTAGCTGGAAACTATAACTATATCGGTGGCACTGAAAATGTCACACGAAACTGTGCACAATTCAAATAAAAATGAGAATTAAATACATTGAGTTCAGAATTAATGATGGGACAATTATTTCGTGTATGCAATATGAAGATGACGTATCATTGTTTGTATGTAATATCATTGGTTTACCCTGTTAACACTTTAAATAGGTAAGCTCTTCAGATAGTTAACAAATGAATGGTTAATCATTAACGTGTATAATCATGTTGATTGATAAACTTGTTCGTCTTGATTAACAGGCTAACTCGGTTAACCATTTTGATTCGGTTAACGTGTATAGCCTGTTAACTACTTTGATCTGTAACTTTTTCAGACAGTTAACCAAATTTTCTATAAATTTTAAAGAAAGAAAAAATTTCGCCCCAGACAGGATTTGAACCTGTAACCTTTCGTCTCAAGCCGACGAATGCTCTAACCAATTGAGCTACTGA
>NJDC01002129.1:92901-104529 GCA_002245475.1 Calephelis virginiensis | reverse complement strand
CGAAAGGTTACAGGTTCAAATCCTGTCTGGGGCGAAATTTTTTCTTTCTTTAAAATTTATAGAAAATTTATCCCAAGCACAGGGCAAGTGCTAAAATAAAAATAAGTTAACCAAATGTTGGTTAATCATTTCATAATGGTGATCAAAATGAACGTGTTTTCCGATCCCTGCTTTAAACTATAGTGTTAACGTAGTGATTATATTCTATTTGACAGTGTTATTTTAAAACTGCGATATGTCTAAGATATTCAATTGAAATCGAGTGCTGTGAAATGCAATTTTATTTTAAATTCAATATGTACTTTGATGAATGACGTATTTTTTTTGGATAAGGATTAACATCGTGTTTATAAAATAACCTTCGCAAATAATGCATTATTTTGAAACAAATTTGGTTATCATAAAAAAGGTTATAGTGAGCAAACCTTAAAAGATAGAAATGTGCTGTCTCGGATTTTTTTTAAGACTTTTAAAGGGGAACAATTCTTTCATAGATGATTTTTACGAAACTTTCACTGTTAACGCAGCGCACGCTCTCAATACGAAAAAATCCCCCGATTTTAAAGCATTTATCATTGGTGCTACGCTCTTATTGATCTTAGCGTGATGATGTATAGTCTATAGCCTTCTTAAATAAATGGACTTTCTAACAGTGAAAGTTCAAGCAAACAAACTCTTCAGCTTTTTATTTTTAGTATAGATAAAATATAGACTTTGGTTCCGAGCTCTTACAAAAAATATAGACGAACTGCTTTCATATCAACTTAGTCATAAAAGGCGAGTTTCGGTTCATTTTTTTAAGAGTAATATCTGGAAAATTAATTTGGCTTTACTAACCTCATTTAGCGATGACGCAGTTTTTCACGTTTTCATGTTTATATTATTTTATAATAAGGTTGATAAGTATACTTTTGATTAAATTATCGCTTTAAAAAGTAGCCTATGTTCTTTCGTTCCTCATTGTCTAAATACAAAGTTTCACTGTTATATTTTCAAAAATGACGATTTTCCATACGAACATTCATCACCTCTTTTTACCCATTCTCCCTCATTTTTAGTGATAAAAAATATCGTTCTAAATAAAAATAAAATAAATTATAAAAGTATCTTTTGTTTATCATAAAAGAGTCTAAATACAAAGTTTCACTGTTACAGCTTTAAAAATAACGAATTTCCTTACGAACATTCATCCCCTCTTTTTACCCATTCTCCCCTATTTTTTGCAATAAAAAGTAGCCTATGTTGTTCCTCAGGGTCTATTCTATCTCTGTACCAAATTTCATCAAAATCGGTTCACTGGCTTAGGCTTGAAAGCCTAACAGACAGGCAGACAAACAGACAGAGTTACTTTCGCATTTATAATATTAGTAGGGATTTTGAACCAATTTTGCTACTATGTGTATCATAATTCCTTTGTGTGTTTATCGTTAATGATAAACTGATGTACGTGGTTCATCGTTATGGAGTAATGGTAAAAATTACTGTTAAATATTTTTTCCTACGCAAATTGTGCCACCCCCGTTAACCCTCATAGGGGTTGATTTTCAAAAACGTTTAGATATGTATCTCATAATTTGTATTCCAGAGCATTATTTCAGTGTGACGCAAAATATTTCAATAGAATTAAATTTCCAATACAAACTTAGCCACCCCCTTTAACCCGCAATGGGGGTGAATTTCGAAAAACCCTGAAATACGTGTTTCATCATTTGTACTAAAAAGCATTAATTCAAAGTTTCATGCAAAAATGTGCACTAAAAATATTTTTCTCATACAAACTTTGCCACCCCTTTTAACCCTTTTAGGGTTTGAATTTCCAAAAAATGATATGCCTATGTCCTTTTCATGAATGCAAACTATCTACATACCAAATTTTAGCAAAATCGGTTGGGTGGTTTAAGCGTGAAAAGGTAACAGACAGACAGAAAGACAGAGTTACTTTCGCATTTATAATATTAGTATGGATTCAACAGAAATATATTTTTTTAATTCTGATAACAACAGGCTAAGCGCATTAATGGTTTATTAATGATAGAATAAAAAATGGTCTATAATATTATAGAACACATTAATATCTACACAAAAAATTCGCGACACTGATGTTACGGAAAAAAATTGAACATACCTACTACTTTTACACATTTCATAAGTTGATAGAAATAGTGACCAAATTCGGACCATGTTATCAATACCTTCATATTAATACTTTACCTAATAAATAATTCAAATTCAAGTCTGTTTCAATACATCTTAGATAACTTTTTGAATCATAAAATCAACAATCCATTCAAAACATATTTCGAAATTAAACATTTCAATCTCAGCAAAATACCTACTATCTAACTAGATAAATGTAAAGAATTTAAAGAAATAGTATCTACACCAACAAATAAATAAACTGCATCAAAGTTCAGGGTTACGTACCAGTAAGTTTGCAATGTTTTTAGATTTAACTAAATAAAAATTTCAACACGTGCACCTAGTGTCATATGATTTGGGCGAATAAAAAACAGCAAACTTACTTTGGCGCAACTTTCATAACAAAAAATAAAAAAAATAAGTTTGCTATGTTTTTTATTCGTCCAAATCATATGACACTAGGTGCTTTATATCTGAATGCCTTTAGACTTACTTTCAAATTATACGGGTTATACTTTTTCAAGTAAAATTTATACAAATTCGGGTTTGCTATATATCTATGCAAGTCCCGCCTCTTATTACGTAGTATTTATATACTCTTTGTATAGAACATATAATTAGCCACTATAGTGTTGTCTGTCCGTAATTAGATTAGTCAATACTGCAGAACTTATGATTATTTGACAGTACCTACAAGGTTAAAACCTACCCATTATTAGGCGAGAATTGTTTTATTTTGTTCCTTAAGTTAACGAAGTATTTTTGCTAAAATGTTTGTTTATTATTTATTATCAAACATTAGGTAAGAATGATTTTACAGTACGTCCCATGGTGTTGCCAGAAATATAATATTTTTTTGCTATACACAAAATGGGCTTACTATGGATAAATTTGGTATGTATTAAGTTTTTTAAGAAATACACAACTGTGCAAAGTTGCCATGTTTTACGGTATAGTGTAAGTACATATTAGCAAGTGCGTTGTCATGTTGTGATGTAAACATAATTTTTCAAATAATACCAATAAGAAATCATGTAAGTCCAGCATTCACGTATACTTTTGTTGGCATTATGAAATTCCGTTATATGTGACAAAGTGATTGCATATTTGGTGAAACTTCAAAAGAAAACAATTTGCAAATAAAACTATTTTTTTATAAACTGTTTATTAACACTTTGTTAATTACAAGACTATAAAATGACGACTGATTTATTCCATTCACGTTTATTAATATTCACGTATATCGATTTTATATACCAATTTTGTAAACTAATTTTTAATTGAGATCATATTGTTATAACTATGTACAAGCATATTTGCACATCGAAACTTAAAAAAATAAAATTATGGAGGTATAGTGAGAACATTCTAAAAGACAATAGGTTGTTGACATATTGTTGTCTAACTCTGTCTGTTGCGTACAAAATATTTTTTCTATTTCACTTGCACAAAACTGTCTTCGACTTTTACTCCTTTTTAATGGGATTAAGTTTTACAAGAACTACAGAGTTAAGCAGTAAGTGTAAACTACCATTTGAAAGCACGCTCTTACTTTAGGTATCTTTAATACATAAAATCTAATAATACCTATCTATCGACGTAAATACAAAAATAACTTTGATTTAATAATCTCGTATAAATAATTTTAAAGTATATATTACATACATATTTTAAGCAATATAATATCTATTAAAATTATAATCTGTTATTCATCTTATACATAACATTTAAATCAACTAATAATAAAATAAATATTTGAAGGTACATTATACCTTAATATTATTTATCACTATTTTTGTCTAAGGCTTAACAAAATATGAGAAGAAATGATACAAAATTTTAGAAGTTAGGATTAGGGCATAAATTCGGAAAAACATACTAATAAGGATTTTATTAAAACAATTTAGTATTTTCGTTGAATACCAGTGATTTTGATAATGAACGAGAGTGAGAAAAAATAACAGAACTTTTACAATTTTCTTGACATTTTCATTTCTGGCAAGCGTTAATTAAGTATCTGATAAGCGATTTATACGTTTTACGAATAGAGTGCTTTGTTTAACATAAATTACTGGATATATCGTCAATGAGTAACGCACTCAAGATACATTGAACCTAATTGGATATACTCTTTCCATACAGTTTACTAATTTTCAACCAAAATAAATTAATAGACAGGCCGTCCATAGATGGCGCGCTCAAAAGCAATAATACTTATGTAGCGGTAGTGCAGAAAATATGGACTCGGTTTTAATCTTCCTAAAGCGCTGTATCCCCCAATTATATGTAACAAGTAACAAAGAGTTAAAAATCTTTGTGTGACAAAGCCATAGATTTAGTATGTACAAGATCAACAAAGCGTGGGAGAGAGAAGTCCTTATCAGGTACAAATTGCCTTAGAGGAACAGAGAGAGAGAAACAGGTACCTATGTGCCAATATTTACGCGAGTAAGAGATCATAGTGTTCCTGTCATAGTGCATCGCTGTGAATTTTGTGAATTATTTTCATAATCTTACTATTTAACTGGAATAAAATGTAAAGGCAATTACGATGTCATGTTTTGTAAGCGCTTGTGATGTTACAAAACGTTACAATCCTAATAAATACGCATTTCATAGGTAAATACAACTTTGACATAAGAATATTTAGAACTGCGTTTTGTTAGTTTTTTTGCTACTTATCTGCTCAGAAGAGGATTTTTACAATATATTTATTTGCATTGTTTTATTTATAAAAGTATTTTGTACCCTTAAACGGCATAAGCAAAGATATTATGTAAAATAATAAATTGTTTGTTTACGCTAGGGCTTGACAACGCGGTGACGTCCTAAATATCGATGAATGTCAACCAATGAGTATAAATACTTTTTAGCAAGAGATTTCAACATTGGTTGTTTAACCAACTTGTGTTTCGTAAAATACATTTCTACTTAAGACTGAGATGAGCTTATACGTAATCTTTTTATGAATACTTGATATTATTAAGTTTAATCATTAACGCATTCACTGCCACCAACGCCTATACTTACGTGTTTTCGTTACTTGCGTCCAGTGCTTTGGACGCGTCTGTGAGTTCATTTATTTAGCGAGCTGTGTCCAGTGCCTATGTGCGTTACATACGAGTTCTATTAATTTTTTTAAAGATTAAAATTTTATTAAAGAAGAGGATTTCAAATCGAAGGTATTTTTTATGTGTGTTACCTCGTAACTTTTTACTGCGTGATCCTATTAATTTATTTTTATTTGAAAACCATAATGCTGTCGAGAAGATTACCCGCAGTAACTAAATAGTTGAAATATGATTATAAAAACATTCGTTCCGGTGGGAAAGCTTGGGAAGCTAGACTTGCACATTACGCTGAACATTCAAGTCACAGGACAGCGATGCACCTATAGGATGTATAATGTCAACAATCTACGGTTGTCCATAACCACAAGGAGAGTCGTGTGCTTGATTGCTGTCTCAAGCAAGGCTTGGAACCGGTACGAAAAGTACAGGTTCTGTACCGGTATTTACCGGTTCCTACCATTTCGATACATTGATAGCGGTTCGAAAGTGAGTACCGGCACTTCGTATACCGGTACCGACCCAATACCGGTATCTAACAAGTACCGGTACTATTACCGATAAAAACCGGTATCAAATTAAGGTACCCTTTAATAACAAGTGCGACGTAGCCAATTTCCCTTTTTAGGTATCGATACTATTTTAAATTCTCATTAATGAACAGAGATATCTTCGATTGAAAAAAAATAATAAGTAATATGTTTTCTAGTACCGGTATTATTTAAACAGTACCGGTACCAGAACCCTTAAATCATTAGTACCGGTATTAAGTCTGGTACCAGTACAAACAGTACAGGTAACGCCTTGGTATCGGTATTGCTTCAAGGTCATTAATACCGGTTCCTAAAAATACCGGAATTTCAAGCCCTGGTCTCAAGTCATATAAAAAGTTGTACTTTCCTATCTGTTTGGCGGGATAATAATGCCACATATATCATTTTAACGGCTACCTTACGCTCTAACCGGAACATGATAATGAATAACATTGCTGTTTCGGCCGACAAAGACAAAGATGGTGACCCTAATAGACAGGCTTCGCGTACAAATCTACCATCTATTAGTCACTATGCTAGTGATACATAAAGCCAATATTTCACGAATATAATGTCTTAATAATCATACAAGATAAAATTTGATATTGTTTATATCATAATAGATGAGGGTAAAGAAAAGATGCTAATTTACTTATAGTTTGTTAATATATCGATAACGTACGTGACCTTTTTAACAGCCCTTTCTTTAACTCATACATAAACAATTTACTCACACTCACGCATATTTTTTTTGGTTTCGCTTTTTAACTGACTTTGTTTATCTAGTACATACTAAATCTATGGACAAAGCTCTGGTTGTCCTTGTTGCACCTATGCACAAAGGTTATATTTGTTTTTCACAAAACTATGTCAAATTGACAATCATGATACCATATTTATTGAATTAATTCCAAAACAATTTGTAATAATAAAAAATATTAAGAGTTGTTAGTGACAACTAAACTTTTAGTTAGTTAATTAAACTTAGGTTTTAGTGCTGTTTTCAGATTTGATAATTCACAAGAACTCATATTTTTTATAATGTTTATTCCTGTACTTAAAAGCAATGCTACGGCAGCTACTTTGTAATTTTCGACATTCGATTGTTTAATGTTGATTTCCTAATTTATTTTGCTCGAAGACAAAGTAGTGTAAAACTCAACTCAAATTCAGTTTATGCGTTTTGATAATTCTTAGTTCACCCTTGCATCATCTCCATTGTTCATCATTTACAAAGCATCTTTTATCAAATTAAGATCACAAACTAATAGTTTATGAATGTATAGAATGATCACCTTTTTGCCAGATAGTGGGACAGCTAAGTTCTGTAATACTAATGATAATGCATAGACTTTTTCGTTTCCAGCCTATCCAAAAAATTACTGTTTAAGATTCAAGAACTTTGGTTTCTTTTATAAGTTTTATCACATGACGGTCATGTTTTACTGTTAAATATGACATATTTTACTGTTAGTTACACGAAACATATATGTTAACTATAAACCTAAACAATATATTACTTTTAATTGTTTGGAAGTTATCTTAACAATATCATGGTTCTTAGGCTATTACATTTTGTACATCCAGCCAAACCAATTTTGGAAGCCTTATAAAAACATGTTTTCGAAATACATATACATATATAGTTTTAAAAATCCTAAAATACTATGCAGATTTAAATTTAAATATTGAAAGATATGAGACAATAAAAGTAACCTAATGTGTAATACACACAAATGGAAGGAGTTGCAATGTGCAACAGTATATATTTTTTATTGGTATATATTATATATTATTTATTTCCTTTTAAATCACATTTTCAATTTTTTTTTACTCTAGAAACTTGAAAAACGTCAAAAGTTTAGTGATTAATTAATATCATTGTACAGATCAAATAAAGTATACCAATAAGCATTAAAATTAGGTTAAATTGCACTACTAGATATGCATTGATTAAATTTTTAATAAGTTGCTATAAGGTTTGTATCTATAATTATACGAAATCTCAAAATAAATAAATGTATCTTCAAAAAAATTTTAACTAGTCGGTATATTGCTGTATAATTAATGTAAGAAAATGCGTTTACTTAATGGACAATGGTGCTAATTCGGCTGAGAACTAACTAAACTCATTTAGGTGTGTGCTATCTTTTTTCAATCAAACAAAACAAAAGAGATGTAACATTTTAGATATGTCACATTAGTTACGACATATTGTGACGTTTTTAATCAACTTTTCTCGAGGAATAGAGTAACGGCTGCACTCAGAGACGTCAATTATCTTTTTAATCAGTCATTAGGCCGACATTTTCAATACGAAATTGCATCTTAATGACTTGATTGTCATCTTTAGTGCGGCCGTAAGTCTGTAGAAATATCGCGCACAAACTAGGCTGACAGTACTAAGCGTATTTTGTCTCTTTCTCTTTGTTGAAAGAAGATAACTTGAAAATAGTTTAATAAGTGCAATGCAGAATTACCACGAATATTTTTATATAAAATTTTAACATTCATGTATTCATGAAAAAAATGTTGTGATAATTGTATCTTTAATCCTTAGATATCCAGTGGCCTAATAAAATTTTGGATTGTGATGACAAATTCGTAGCAACAACACTACTATCACTATTACCATTTATCTTCAACATAAAGACAATCTAAAATGTTATTTGGTCTAATTTTATTGCTTATCAGTACATAGTATATTTTAATGAATATAGTCAAGCATTGATTTCATGCAGTTTTGACATCTGATTGTGGCAATTAGGTTCCAAAACTCGGAACTTTACGCACAAGTTTAGAGATCTCCTAGTTAAATATCACTTTAGTTTGACATATTAGTAACTGGTGGTGCACAAATTAATGGTCAATGATGCCTCCTATAGTTGGATAATTTGTTGGTGCGTCAATCTCAAACAATATCAAAATAGAAGTACTGTATGCCCAAGCCATACTTATATTTAATTCAACAGTAGTGTCGCATGCGCAGTATGTTCCCATTTAGCGCCGCGTTTTGGAACCCAAGGTCCGAAATCAGAGTTGAAAACTATAAGAAATCGATAGCTTGGTTTGTGTCGCTGAAATATGTATCGAGAAATTATTCGGATGAAGTTTTATTTTAGGAGGCTTGACAATGATGCTGATTTTCTTGTAAAAATTTAAATTTGTCTTCAATCGACAGATTAAAATTAGAAAAAACGTGAATTTGAACAAATTATTGAGCAATTATTTTCCTAATTAGTAGTTTGCTTTTAATATAGTAAACTAAAATTCTGTAGAAATACCGAGAATGTGCTCAAAATATGTGTTGTGTCATTTTACTTTGGTTGAAAACAAATATGTATACACATATAATAAAATAAATATATAAGGTTCACAGTAGAATCAACACCAATGTGCGATATGGAATAAAAGTATGAATGAACTCTACCAGTTCTCAAAAACTGTTGAAGTCCAGCTTCACTATAAATTTCTGATATCAAAAAATTGCAAGTATACAAAAAGTACCATTACAAAAAAAATTGAAATCTTGTTAAAATAATGAATTCAACATCTCCATAAATATACAAAAATTGACACTTTAAGATATCATATATCAAAACAAACTAAACCACTAGTAAAGCCTTATTAATCCTTTCTTATATAAATAATCACATCTTGTATGTATTATTACAGAAATTTATACATTACAATTTACTTGCATATTTCAATCAGCATTCAAATGGAGCCATCTGTTAATCATGTTACATAAATCATTATTGATTACACTTTGCTTTCTTTAATCACAATTCAGCATAAATTATAACAATTAGACCGCCTGACTTAGTTTTATTTTAGGCCATATCACAAGTAATACATTGTATTTACAAAGTAAGGTTCAAACCATATCAGCATTCTATTTTACCACTAAGCTCTAAATAACAAAAGAGCTTTGTTAATAATTTTTGAAACAGTGTTGTAATAAATACTTGTTCACTGTACTATGAGAGGTCTATAATAAAGTCAATACATAAATTACAAAAATTTTTAACTTTTAGAAACTACTTTATATTAGTCATTTTAAGAATGGAAGTTTCGCTAAACAAGGCACAAGCCTATCTACCTCTAACCTATGAAGCCTACTTTACATGTGTAACATGATCAACAGCAGACCAATCACATAGAGATATCTCCATACATAACCGTCAACGGTACAAATTATGGCAACTCATGGCGAGGTTTCCTGTGTCTACGATGCATTAGTTGTGCTTCAGGGCGTGGCTCTTGATTTAACCTTGTCTCCTGATGATGACTTTCACTTACCTTCTCTGGTTTCTTGACAAGATGTGCATTAATAGGATACTTCAAAACAGTTCCCAAATCACTATTGTGTTCTTCCAATGAATTTACAGCATAGTGCATCACAAGCTCATTCAAAGTCCTGAAAAAAAATAATTTGGTCATGTTTTACTGCATTTTTACCATTATGCTTCTACATCCCTAGTCTGGAAATGTCACAGTGTGGATTGTTTAAGGTTAGTTAGTTCTCCTCCCTTTTATTTAAGCTTAAGATAGAACAATCTGTTAAACAGCTTCCATGTTTTTGCTCTCTTGAATCAAGAGACACTCTTTTTTGACAAGATGTGTGCATATATTTATAAGCTTACCATCTTAGCTGAAATAAGAAATATAAGCTGTAATATTTCTCGACGGCAAAGTTCTTTAAACTTTAGTTTTAGGTTAAACAAAAAATGTGGAAAAAAAAGAATTTGACAAGAATTGACATACCTATAAATATTATAAGGTTCAGCAAATCCATATCCTCTTTCAGTCTTATGAATAATACAATGATAAACCACATTATTGCAACTGATTGACAGTGCAAGTTGACCTGTCGAATTAGGCCTAATCAGAAACGTTCCTTGAGGTTTGCCTTTTAACAAAGCTTCAGCTTCATTACGGGTACATTTCTCTAACATCCATGCTATTGTTTCACGGTGTGCATAGCGTTGGTTAAGTTTATGCATATTATTTTCTTCAAGAGCTTGTAAATATTCTTCAGTTTTACCTCGTTTTTGTAATAATCTATAAAAGAAATTACAAAATTTTAGTCAAAAATCTTAAAAAATAACATTTCATATATAAATTGCATGTATATGTAAAAAAGTTCATACTAAATCCAAAAAATTCATATATGTTTTAATGTAGTCAAAAAATAATATTAAAACTGTGCAAAGGACAGTCTATTGTTTTTAACATTATTTGTATATATGGAAGCAATTGTATATTGTACGTCTCAATGTTTATTTTTGAATCAAACCTTGAAAACATAAAGTCCTGAAAACATACATAGTAGATAAGCTAATCTTTTGTCTATTCTCTCAACAGTCTCCTGTGCAAAATATAAGGAGCAAATGGATAATTAACATTAAATCCAAGGCAAAGCCTTTAGTAGCTGCTAGCACTAAGATATTTATTTATGTTATCTGTTATCTTATGATGATAATGTAACAATCTCATGTGAACAAAATTAATAACATTTATTCAATCCTTTAAAAATTGATAACAAACATGCAAATCTGCCCTATTTATAATAATTTTATCAGCTATCAGCTTTATACAATTGGAATATTGTACAATCAAGCATAAAATCAAATATTAAATTTCTATAACTAAGCCAATAACAAAGTTAAAAATATGACTACATATTCATAATGTAGCTAAGAGCCATGCCAAATATGTCAGCTTTCAAATTTAAATAAATCCACATTGAATTGAAATCAATTTACTAGTTTAGGAGTGGGGGTCATTGGTCAGAAGCGTGCACGTCGCGATCCCTGCCAGTCCATTGGACTGCAATTCTGGCCCGAAAAAGTACCGCAGAGCGGGTTAGGGCGTTCCCTGGAGGC